>OU898283.1:5566163-5588744 GCA_918026665.1 Diabrotica balteata | reverse complement strand
AAATTAAAAGAGTAGGTAAAGAAATAATAAATAAGACTTACTCACAATCAATTTAATTTAACTATCAGACGACCGGTTTCGCTTTCTACAATATGCAAAGCATCCTCAGGTCTCGATACAATGTTAAACAAATGCTGAAATAATAAAAACCCATATTAGGGTGTTGTCTAATAACGATAAACAAAGTAGTGTTGTAAATTACAATAATTATGCCAATATTACATGTCTGTGGTTTTATTTAAATGAACAAGCAAATTAAAAGAATTTTGGAGTGATCTTGATTGCAAAATGCTCGAGATTCCTGTAGACGAAAAGTCTTTTATTAGAGGCGACTTGAATGGACATATTAATATTAGGAATAGAAAGAGTTCATGGAGGTTGGGAGATGAAAAATGATGAAGGTAATAGTGTGATTGACTTTGCAGTGGCATGGGATTAATATGTTCTTTATGAAGACTGAAGACCAGTATGGTACAATGTTGTGCTGTGTAAAAACCAGCTAAAAAAAGTTACGAATTGTAAAGTAATAAAGGGTGAATGTGTAACTAGTCAACACTGACTGGTGATAGTGGATACAATGATAAAGGTGAGGCGAAAGGAAAGCAAGTAGAACATCAGAAACTAAAGTAGTGGGAGTTAAAGGATAAGGATTTGGCAAAAGTCTGCAAGAGTAGAGTGCTGGAAGAGTTTGAGGAAAAAGAATTGGTAAATGACTGGTTGAAAGCCAACAGCAATGTTTTGGTTCGAGTGGTAGAGAAAATGTGGGGAAAAACATCTGGAAAGGGCCTCCTAGGGAGAAAAAAACTTGCCGGGAAACGATGAAATGGAAAAAGGCTAGAAAGAGGTATAACATGTCTTATAGAGAGGAAAATAAGGATACGCACAAGGTAGCAAAGAGGGAAGCAAAGCAGCATTGGTAAAGCAAGGGAAAAGTCATCAAAGGACTTGACTCACGTGCTGTAGATTAAGAGTTTGGATGGAAGAGTGTTAAGATCCGATGTTGAAATAAGACAAAGATGGTATGAGTATTTTAGAAAGTTACTAAATGAAGAACACCAGAGAGATAAAGTTGTCGAGGTTTTAAATAGGATGAAGAATGGTAAGGCAGTAGAACCTGATGGTATACCTAGTGGGGCTTTGAAAGGCTCTAGGAGAGAAAGGGGTTGATGTGTTGTGGCAATGATGAGTAGGATATATGAGGAAGAAAGATGTTCAATGCATGGATGAAGAGTGAGATGGTATGATTTATAAAGTTAAAGGGCATTCAGGAGTGTAAGAACTAAAGAAGGATAAATTTGGGAGAGAACTGTAGAGGAGGAATCGATAGAAGAAGAACAGTTTATGCCAGGAAGGAGGACAATGCATGTTCTGTTTCCTCTGAGACAGTTATTGAAGAAATATGGCGAGAAGAAAAGAGAGCTACATTTGGTATTTATAGATATTAAGAAGGCTTACGAACACAGTTCCTAGGCAAGAGCTATGGAGATATATGAGAGAGAAATGGGTTCCTGAGAAGTAGGTAAAGCTTGTGAAGTATTTGTATGATGGAGCGTACACCAAAGTATGGAGTTTTCCAGTGATGGTTGGTTTGTATTAAGGCTCCTCACTGAGTTCCTACCTGTTTCATCTTGTTATGGATGATATTATGTTAGAGGAGGAGAGCAAAGAAATGTTGAAGAAGTTAGAGGATTGGAGAAGGACTATTGAAAAGAAAGGACTTAAGGTTAGCAGGTTGAAAACTGAGTATATTTGGTTGAGTAGATCTGAAGTGAAGGTGTGGGTTATGAATGTCTGAAAGGAATGATAAGTAAGGTGAAAACTGTGGTGAGTCTTACCTTGGTGTACGGCGCTTGAACAAATCAATTTATTTTTCCAGTTTGTCATGTACTGATAGAATTCATTTGTTTATTTATTGGTATCTGTCAAAAATATGACGACAGTCATCGATTTTGTTTATTAAAGGACATTTGAAACGTCTCTTATTTCTCGAAGTTTAAAGATGAAGACCATTAAATTATGAAAATCATCTTAAATCCACTACCAGTAAAAAAATATTTTTGGCGTTTACTATTAATGTCATATTTTGACATATTTCAATAAAAAGTAAATGAATTTTATAAGAACGTGGAAACTAGAATATTAAATTGACCTGTTCCAACTTTTTCCATATAACCGAAACCGTATTTATTATGTCAATAATTGTCAATAATTTTTTTTATATCAGTCGCGACTGAATATTGAACGTGCTATTTTGAAACAGCACCAGAGTATCGCAAAAAAAACCCTAAAATCATATTGGAGACACAAGAGCTTTCCAATTATATTTAAAATAATATTACACAATGAAGACTATCCTCCAGTCACTAAAGTATCATAAAAACAATGTAAAAATGTCGTAATTCAGTTAATTGACAAATTATTAATTAATGTATTATTGTTCACAAATAATTGGGGTTAGGAAATAATGGATTCATTTTGTATTAACTCTTATACATAACTTTATTGAATTGTCAAACTGAATTATGTTTTTACAGTATTTTAATATCAAACAAATTCGTTTTTGGCAGTTACTACTATGACTTATCATACATATCCTATTATCTGCGCCATTAATAATTTTTCAGAATTATTAGTCATTCTATATGAATTTGACTATAATAGTCCACTTTTTAATTCTCTTAATAACGATTTTTTTTCTTTTTAGGAGATAATTCTTGGGTAATGCGCATACAAAACACAATGAGTTTTACTCATGCTATTTATGACTTTCCCTTAAATGAAGTATCAACATTATTCAGACCCTCATTGGTACTTGAAGACTCGAATCCCCATATAAGACCTCCTCTAACTAGACAATTTTCTGAAGAGCAAAAAGAGGAAGAGGAAAAAGGCAATTCGGCGATTTCTGGCTCAAATACTAGTTTAACAGGTAAGTCGCATCATATACTCCAAATAAAATAGGCTACTTATATGTTTGTAGTTCAAATAAAACAAAAAATAAAGAAACGAGTAATATAACTTAAGTAACGCCTCATATAGTGCTAGTACAGCGTACTCTAGTTACAAATTACAATAATTAAAAAACACTGAACCAGTGGCGGCTCGTGGCTTGACAATAATTTATTAATTTCGGCAACAGTTTGTTGTAATGAATTGCAGTATATAAAATTATACATATCTTGTAACTTATCCCATCTTCCGAAAATATTTGGATCAGCATATAAAACTTTTAATTCATATTCTAATTTTATTTTATTAAAGAATGATGGATAATTTTTAATCAACCTGTCTAATAAATATCTTGGAAATTCTTTGGCGTAACTTTTAAATTTTGAATCGTCAAAGAGGTCAAAAATTTGCAAATCTTCAAAATTCGAAAAACGAGTATCTATTTGCATAATAATAGTATCCAAAATTTTAAAATATACTCGTTTTTCGAGATCTGTTTCCGTGTCATGCCTTTGTCTTTTTTTTGGGGTTCGGAAATATCAAGCGAGTCCAAAACGTCACTACGTATATACTGGAAATTACTATCATTACGAAAATCTCTGAGATTTTGCACCAGTCTTGTTATTCTATTTTTGGAATGAATAATGTCAATTAACTGATTTTGAACAACATTGAATATCAAATCGGTTTGGGTAAACACTTTCTTAAAAATATTTAAAAGTATGTTAAAAGAGTAATCATTTAATAAAGTTTTCAAACCGATTGCTTCACGGATCGAGATATCATCACTTTCAAAATCGTCACATTCAATAATAAAATCAAAAACTTCCAAAAACTGTTCACATTAGTCCGTTTAGGCGAGCTTGAGAAAAATGAAGCAAATCCGCTTAAACTGGCAAAAAAAGACGACATTCTTTAATTTTTTTACATGTACCTTGCAAAACTAAATTCATTCTATGCGCATGACAATGAGTAAATAAAGCTTGCGGTGCAATAGTTTTAACTTTTGCCTGGAGACCAAAAAATTTTAATCTGTCCTTTAAAACACCAAAAATATGTTCTGCCTTATGGCTTTTACTCACGTCTGTAAAACCTAAAAACCTCTCATAGATATTACCACGTAACGCGTATCGAACAACAATTGATAATTGTGAATGACATGATATGTCGGTAGTTTCATCTACTTCTAGTGAAAAGCAAATGGTTTCCTGAATCTCAGATTCAATAACGTACTCAAAATGTAACTAATTGATTCTATTAATTCATTCTGGATTGTTTTAGATACACCGCTAAATGTCTTCTACAAATGCCACCACTAATATTTATAAGCCGGACATTTTAGGCAAAGGACGCCCCTTATTTTTAATAACAATTTGTTCTTCGTATGGAATAGATGAAAACCCATTATCCAAAATATAATTTACAATATCAGACTTATCAATACTTACAGTTTCTCCCATGGCTTGCATTTTTTAGGTTAATTTACCTGAATTTGTTTACACTTTAATTAAAAAAAAAAAACTTCTAATATGTCAAAAAACCCTTTAACCTTTAACTATTTACGGCAGAACTAACGTATCACAGTATTACTTTAGAAAATAAAAATAAATCACAAAAAGAAAGACTAGTTCGTGCACTGAATATCACTTCACAGGAACGTAGATTCCCTGTGGACTTAACATTTTGTCCCACGCTCGCAATGTACAGTTCGCGACCAATCACCAATTCAAATGAAACATCGGCAAATTTAAATTCGCCGTATTTGATAATTAAGTTCATATGGAAAGAAATGTATATTTAGTTGCTAATCAACCAATATTCCGTTGATTTTTACAAGTAAAGTCAAGGTTGGGATCAGCTAGCCGAAAAAACAAAACGTGCCTTTTTAAGAATTCATAGGCGGATGAATGTCTCCGATATCGAATAATCTATTTGAAAAGTGTCTACGCAGGGATCACTTAACGCTCACATTGGACGAATTCTTTTAAAAACCATGAATAAAATTGATGGCGCTTGAAGAAGTGGGTGTATAGAAGAATCCTGAAGATCCCATGGACCGAGCATGTAACAAACAACGAAGTCATGAGAAGAATCAACAAAAGAATGAAAATATTGGAAACTATCAAGCCACGAAAGCTGCAATACCTGGGGCATGTTATGCGTAATGTAAGATACAACATACTTTAATTAATTATACAAGGGAAAGTCCAGGGCAAGAGAAATGTAGGAAGAAGAAGAATCTCACGGTTGTGTAATTTAGGAAATGGTACTGATGCACATCAATTGAACTATTCAGAGCAACAGCATCTAAGATCAGAATAGCCATGATGATTGCCAACCTCCGTCGCGGAGATGGCACGTACAGAAGAAGATCTAGAAAACTAACAATATTTGTTTAAGACATGTTGTGCAGAACCATCATATTTTGAGATTCTTAATGAATCACTCTGTATATATATATATATATATAATGGTATTTGATAGCAGTTTTGTTACTAATACATTTTTGTTGTTTTTTAATATGAATCATCTCTATCCTTTATTTAAGTTGTACTCCGTTTCAAATTACATTTTCAAAATCGAAGCAATGGTTATTTTTCATGCAGATCGAAGATTCTAAAGCTAAAAATTATTTTATAATCAGTTTTTCAACTTTCTAAAATCCAGATTTTTATTACCCAAATACTGTAATCATAATTATAAATGTTAATTAAATGGCAATAAAATTATTACGTTGAAGGTTCCCCAAAACAGACACCTTCTAGACAAAACTCCCACGATAGCGTCGACGAAGAATTGGACAGTATTTACGACGACGGAAATCGATCAAGGAATCCCGTACGTCGATCTAATTCAAGCCCAGAAATGTCAGCGAGTTGGAAAAACCCTTTTCTGCATCAAAAAATGTCATCCGACGAGGATCTGAAGAATTCCGATGATGAAGGAGGTAAAAAGAACAAAGGATATACGAAAGATATGAGAGTTAGTTGCGAAGCTATACCTGAAGAAATAGCTGGATCTGGTAAGTTGTGGTTATGTTCTTAATTTTTAGTTTTTTATTAATTCAGCTGTATAATATAATAGACGAAAAACGTTGTAAAGCCAATTATGTATAATTATACACTCAGGTGCAAAAAAATCGATCCATGGGTATTATTTGCTGAAAAAAGAAAACGTTTGAAGTATTCAAAACTTTCTGAAATTAAGAAAAACATTGATAATAAATCAATATCTAGTGTTTCCCCCTCGGGCCTTTATAACAGCCTGTACACGTCTAGGCATTGAGGTAATTAACCTCTGGATATCAAATTGGATTCAATTGGTCCCATATTTCTTGAAGAGCCGCTGTAAGTTTAGCCAAGTTGTTTGGACAGGGTACTCGTGCTCAAAGACGACTTCCCATCATATCCCATAGATGTTCTATAGCATTGAGATCGGGACTGCAAGCTGGCCAGTTCATACGGAAAATTCTCATCTCCTCTATATATTGGTTAACGATTCTAGCACGGTGAGGACGCGCGTTGTCGTTCATAAACATAAAATTAGGTCCAATGAAAGGAGCAAAAGGTACCACATCCTGATCTAAAATACTTGTTATGTATCTTGCAGCAGTCATAGAACCTCTATCTACAATAACTAAATCAGTATGGGCATCTGAACTGATACCAGCTCAGACCATAACGGAGCCCCCCCGATAACTTATTCTTTCCGCAATATTACATTGAAAATATCGCTCTTGTGTCTTCTCCAAACCCTTTCCCGGCCGTCTGGTTACCTTAGACAAAATCTGGACTCATTTGAGAACAATACATTGCTCCAATCTGCATCACTCCAGTGATTCGCTCAGACGATTTGCCAGTTCAACTGAAGTTAGATGCCGATTTCTCAAACATGATGAGACCAGAAATCGATCATCTCTTTCGGATGTTACCCTTCTACGACCTGACCCTGGTCTTCTGGTCAAGTTACCGATGTCGCTAAAACGCCGAACTGCTCTTGGAACCGAAGATCGACTAACACCCAACATTTCAGCTGCATAATATTGGCTACGACCATCTTGAACTAAAGACATTTAGGAAGGATAATTAAATAAAAATATAACACGTTTTGAAAATAAAATCACTACACTAGTATGGTTGTTGAATTAAAAACAACATTCAATAAATATCTACTTGCTTCAGACCCTTTTGGACAAAACCTGAAATACTAATTTGTTTTAAGAAATATAAAACGCAATATTAAAAATATTATTTTATTTCTCGTATACGAGGGTACACCTAAATTTATCGAGGTGGATCGATGGATCGATTTTTTGCACCTGAGTGTATATTGCAACTGGCGTTGAAAATTATTAATATTAATAAAAATTTTATAATTGATTTAGGTACGACTCCACCATCAAACGAGCCACTAGCTTTACTGAAATCAGACCCATCACAAATTGGTTTTACTACCTCTCACCATCCTTCTCTCTTAAGTTGTCGCAGCTATCCAGGATCATCGCCTCCCAAAGAAAACATTCCCCCCAAACCATACCAAACTGTTCCTCCTACTCCGAATGTAACATCGTTTAGTAATCAACCTCCAGAATTTATGAAAAGACCAACAAATTTACCAAACTTGAGTAACTTGGTTCCGCTAAGCAGTAAACCACCTCAGAGTCCCACTCAAACTTCTCCAAGGTTTGGTAGGCACGCATACGGAATTGGAAAAGACAGAGATGGTAAGAATATTAGTTTTTTTTTTTATTTTTGTTTCAGTTCCTGATTTGTAGTACTTAAATATTTCTTTTTCTTCATTGTTTATACGAATTAATCAAGATACATTCTAACAAATTCTTGGCAATGCCGAAAGATGGTTAAAACATAATTTTTTTCGGAAGCCAAAAAATTGTAAAATTCACTATTTAAAAAAGAATATTTAATATAGCTAAATATTTTATATAAATTCATGTAAGTGTTCTAAAAAAGGTCTTATCTTACTCTTAGGTCTTTTTGGAAACGTATTATACAGATAACGACATTGTTTTGTTGACCATAGGAATTAAGTTGACCATAGGAACTCGCTGGACAGTTCGAGCATTCACGTTAACTTCTCTAGCAATTTGTACACTATTGCAGGGTTCACTAGCTTACGCAAAAGCACAAATATCAATATCCCTGTTTTAACGCTCCTCATCGACAGGTCTAACACGTGGTTCACGTGTATTTTTAACTGTTGTAACACTTGGTGGGGGTCTATTTTCGAAGGCAACAGTAAACAAATCAATTACTTCGCGTATCGAATGATCCTGAAAGTACCATGTTACAAGTTAAACTGTTTCTTGGACGGTATACAACGTAATAGGCATTTTATTAATTATTTGTTTATTCTTTCAGAACTTCGTTTGAAATTTTTAATGTCAATGTGACAATTACGACAATTCATACCTACTGTGAAGTGAATATAGATGTGGAAACGTGTAACATGTCACAGCGATTGCAATTGTGTTGTATGCTCAATAAAACAATGTCGTGATCAGTATGTAGTCAATCTAACTAAATTTGTTTTAGGTCGAGATTTACAGAAGAGTTCTTCGGCTTCGACAATAGACAAAAACGCTGTTTCAAATCTAAACTGGGCCAGAGAAAGAGCCAGAGAGCGTAAAAACAGCGGTAGCGTGGAAAGACTGACTACATTAGATCCCAATTTGACGCAAAAACGTGATAGAGTATACACAATTTCAACTAGTAGTCCATCAACTAGGAAATCTCGATCTGAACTACTGGCGCAGGCAGAACAGCAAAAGAAGAAGAAAGATGCTCCGAAGAGTGGCATTAATCCGAGTTTTGTCTTTTTACAGTTTTATCACACTGCCAAATTTGGAAATAAAAATGAGCAGCCCATAAAGCTCAAAATAACGGAGGTTGTTAACAGAGCATTTAAGGTACGATATCTCATATTTAAATTTGTTCTTGCTTTATATATATTCAGGGATTCTACAGTATTCACTGCCTTCCCTCGCTCAACCGTTTCCATTTCTCTCTGTTGTTTCTATGGATTTTCTTTGTTTTATTTCGTCATTACTGCTTTTATCCATTCTTGTTACTCTGCAGCATCTCCGCAGGTATTTCCATAATCTGTTGCTACTATCTTACTGCTGTTTTTCTTGTTTATAATCCAATTTTCAGCCTCATATGTCATAATACTTCGCACTAATGTTTTTATAAATCTGTGTTTTTTTCTTCTTATTTAGGTGTCTATCGCACCATACTGAGTTAAGTTCAACTCCAACCTAATATAATTAAACTACTCCAAGAAAGACGAAACAGAACAGATCGAAGTTCGGACAGCTTCAAAAGTTTAAACAAAAACGTGAAGAAAGAAATTAGGAAAGATCATAGAAACTATAATTACAATCTAATAAAAAATATAATACAAGATAACTGCAACATGAAAGTACTCAAAGCAAAAAACTCAAGCGGCACAACAAAAATCATAGAAATAAAAAAATGAGAAAAACGTCACTGTCCGAGACAAAAAGGAAATAAGCGAGGCCACTGAAAAATTCTACACTAAATTATACTCGGTAAATACACAACCACAACCACGACGTACTCAACGAACAATAATTAACACCGGCTCAGAAGAAATACCGGACATAACCGACTATGAAATAAGAATGGCCCTAAATCAACTTAAAACGAATAAATGTCCGAGAGAGGATAAGATTACAGGTGAAATGTTGAAAATTGATGGCAGAAAAATGGAGCAGGTATTAAATATTTTATTTAATAAAGTAATTGATGAAGGAGAGATTCCTTAAGAATGGTACAACTCCGAAGTCATTTTACTATTCAAACATCGAGAATTACCGACCAATATCCTTGCTATCACATCTGTATAAATTACTAACTAAAATCATAACCAAGCGCCTAACATAAGCTCGATTTCAATCAACCTATCGAGCAGGCTGGATTCAGAAAACATTTTAATACCATAGATCACTTGCACACCGTAAGAACACTGATAGAAAAATGCACCGAGTATAATGTTCCAATTCATATGGCGTTTGTTGATTTCCATAAAGCATTCGTTTCCATCGAATTATGGGCAATGCTTGAATCACTAGAAAATGCACGCATAGATTCAAGATACACGAATATAATTAAAAACATATATGGAAATGCCACCATACAGATAAAGCTGGACGAAAGCACAAAAACTAATCCCATAAGACTACAACGGGGAGTAAGACAAGGAGACACTATCTCTCCCAAACTATTTACCCTTGCTCTAAAAGATATTTTTAAGAAACTGGAATGGAACAATAAGGGTATCAACGTCGACGGATCATACTTAAACCACTTGAGATTCGCAGATGACATAGTTTTAATAGTCGATAATATCCAAGAACTAAATGATATGTTACAACAATTAAATGCAGTTTCAGGAGCGGTACGCTTGAAAATGAACTACAGCAAAACAAAAATACTGAGCCAAGGCCAGACAAATATAACAATACAAAATCATACCATAGAAAATATTGAACACTATGTATATCTAGGTCATGTTATCAAACTAGGAAAACCAAATCAAGATGCTGAAATTAAAAGAAGAGCACAACTGGCATGGGACGCTTTCGGCAAACTAGCATATATCTTGAAAAACACCTTAATTCCTGTAAACTTAAAGAAAAAGGTGTATAACACATGAATAGTACCAGTTTGTACCTACGGTTTGGAGACAGTAACCCTTACCAAAAAATCTGCTAAAAAATTTGAAACAACGCAAAGAGCAATGGAACGAATCATTCTTGGAATGTCAATAAGAGACAAGATTAGAAACACTACGATAAGATGTAGAACGAAGATTAAGGATATTGTGGAAGAAATTACAAAAATGAAATGGCGCTGGGCAGGTCACGTAGCCCGATATAATGACAACAGGTGGACACGGAGAATTCGAGAATGGAGACCAAGGACAACAACAAGAAGCATGGGAAAAGCTCAAAAAAGATGGGTAGATGACATAATACCACTGGCAGGCAAACAGTGGATTAAATTGGCGCAAGATAGAGAAAGATGGAAGCAATTGGGAGAGACCTACATTCGGGAGTGGATGGAAAATGGTTGACAAATAAGTTAATTAGATGTTTTAAAACTTTGTCTGGTGGTTATGAGCGCCATGATTCGTGGATTGAGTAGCTCAGAAGTCGCGTTTATGCCCGCAGCCAGTCCCAAGCCCGGATAAAAGAGGAGGGTTGATGGGCCAGGTTAGCTTTCTATCCATTGTAAAAGAAGACAAGTCTCAAAGAACCGATATAGAGCCTCGAAACCAGACGGAACCTAAGATGACGAACATAGACATTTGTGCAATCCAAGAAACCAAGAAGAAAGGTAAAGGTCAAAGAGACTATAATCAATATTTTCTAGCATACAGTGGAGTGAAGAAAGAAGAACGAGCAGGTGTAGGTATACTTATTCATAAAAAATTTAAAGACAACATAAATAACTGCCATTATATCTCCGAAAGAATTATACATATGAACATCACAGTGTGCTACCAAAAATTAAATATATCTATCTGTAGCCCCGAGGACTGCAAACCTAAGGAAGAACGAGAGGCATTCTTTCATACTGAAACTCATACTTCAACAGTTCTGCTTCATTAACTCCAGGTCCCGGCCATCTTCCATTTTTCAGTTCATAAAGTCCCACTACCCTTCAGCTAGATCTTAGATATTATGTTTAGATATTGATAAATATATTCAAACTCTAGCATCTCTTGGTCTATGAACTGCATACATTTATACATATTTTTTTGTCGTGTAGATCTAACCAAATATAATTTATAAAATCATCACTTTAAAATAAACTGGCGTGTTAAAAAATATTATGTATACACAAACTGTAAATAATAATTCATCTTTAATATTCAGGTTTTAGATACCATTCCCCCCTACGAAACCCATAAAATCGGCGTTTTATATGTTCGTGAAGGACAAATCCACTCCGAAGTTGAAATATATAAAAATCGATTTGGTTCTCTAAGATATGTCCAATTTTTGCAACAGCTAGGCACTCTTGTGAAATTGTCTGACGTCGATCCTCAGGTAAGTACCAAACGGATTAGTTTACAGCTACAGAAATAAAATTTCATTTTTGTCTTTAAGAAATACCACTAAAAAACGATTCGTATCGATTATTTGATATGTAAACGCACCAGTCTATTGTTTACTCCAACTTAAAAAAATATTTCATAGATTACTTTATTGAGCTTCAAAAATTGTATTTATTTTCCATCAAGAGTATATAAATAATCACAATTTCCTTTTTCCAATCACCTCTCTTCGTTTTCTTCCAGTATTCCACATGCATATACCAAAACCGTAGAATTGCAGCTCCTCATTAATATACGAAAATCAGAACATCGATAGAAAAAATCACTTTTTTTTAGAGTTTCCTCAAACACCTACTGGAAACAAAGAAAGGAAATAAAAGTAATAACTCCTTCAATTAGTATTGAAAAATTACGAAGGGGTTGTATCTGCGACAAAACCTGCTGCAAAATGGTAATTTCGTGGAACCCCCTCAGTAGATGAAGTGAAAATATCTATAGAAAAAGTAAGGAACCACAAATCCCCAGGCAGCGATGGCATCACAACAGAGTTATTTAAGCACGGTGGAGAGCAGCTCACCAAGGTGATGCGAGAAATTGTTTGTAAAATTTGGTCTGAGGAGCAAATGCCTGACGAATGGAGCTTAGGCTTAATTTGCCCGTTACACAAAAAGGGAAACCAACTGGAATGCAATAATTACCGCGGAATAAATCTTCTAAATACAACATACAAGATATTGTTCAACATTTTGCACGAGAGATTGAAGCCTTATACCGAAAGGTTTTAGGAGAATATCAGGCAGGATTCAGGCGTGGACGTTCAACCATTAACCAGATTCCTCGAAAAAAGCGCAAGAGTTTAACATGTATATGTATCATATTTTTGTCGATTTTAAAGCGGCATATGACAGTGTCTTAAGACCAAGTCTTTACAATGCCATGAATGAGTTGGGAATTCCAAAAAAGCTCATATGTTTGATAAAAGTGACAATGGCGAAGATGCTATCAGCAGTAAAAATTCAACACGACTTGTCAACACCATTTGAAATACATAAGGAGTTAAGGCAGGGAGATCCGCTGGCGTGTCAGCTTTTTAATGTCACCTTAGAAAAAGTTGTACGAGACGCTAATTTAGATAGCAGGGGTACAATATTTAATAGATCAGTCCAAATTCTAGCATATGCAGATGACGTGGACATTATAACAAGAACCAGGGCGAGAACTGCGGAAATCCTAATCGAGCTAGTAGCAGCCGCAGAACGAATGGGGTTACATACAAATCAAAATAAAACCAAATTCATGGCGACTAACACGAACACAAGAGCTGGAAATATTGACGCAGATTTAATCATCAATGACCAAAACTTCAAGGCAGTCAAAGAGTTCATATATCTAGGGACATCGGTGAACCCCAATAATAACACATCTGAGGAATAAATAATTCTAAACGGGTGTTATCATGGTCTATCAAAGTACTTAGCTAACAAACGTCTGTCTCAAAAAACTCGTATAAGGCTATATAGAGCACTGATAGTCCCCGTTCTCACATATGGATCAGAGGCATGGACGCTAACTAAAACAGATGAATCCGCTCTATCGATTTTTGAAAGAAAGGTGCTACGCAAGATATTCGGAGCGGTCTGTGAGAACGTAATATGGAGCAGTAGATATAGCTTTGAACTGCAGAATATCTACAAGCATAAGTTTTGGTGGTAAAGATATTACCACTATAATTAAGCGAAACCACCTGCAGTGGGCAGGACATGTAGCCCGAGCCCCTGAGTCGAACATGATAAAAAAGATTTTAACAGCGCAACTCGTGGGAATGAGAAGACGGGGTAGACCAAAGCTGAGGTGGATGGACGGGGTAACACAAGTATGCAAGCAAGGGACTGAACAGAATGGCGTAGAAAGCTTGAGAAGGTCGAGGCCCTCTAAGGGTTGTAGCACCAAGATGATGATGACATGGCGTTTAAAACAATCAATTCCATTTTCAGCGACACAACTGTCCCAATACAAAAATCGTTGACCTGCTTGTGTCATAAGCCAATATAAATTATGTTTCTTCGCGGTGTATTCTCTAATTACTTCACTTTTCTTTAACTTATTATTTAACGTAACTTTAAACATCATAGTCAAGTTTTAGAAGATTTTATATTCTGTTCAAAAGTTTTTTCATAATCAACAAAGATTACATTTGAAACTTTGTAATCTAAAATATTCGTATAAATGATTTTGTTTTAAGACATTTTTCCTTGGTGGATTAGACCAACACGGAAATGATGGAAAGTTTGCCTATATATGGCAAGATGATGTCACCAGGGTAATGTTTCATGTAGCTACAATGATGCCCAATAAGGAATCAGATCCGACTTGTAACAATAAGAAGATGCACATTGGAAATAATTTTGTTACTATAATTTACAACGAAAGTGGAGAAGAAGTTAATATGAGTACTTTTAAGGTAGGTCATCACTATTTATTGTAAAAATTGTATTTGTTTACTTTGCAGTTTTGCTTTGCTTGCAAAAGTAAAGTTTATAAACATATCATCATCGTCCAGCCAATCATATCCATTGCTTCACATAGGCTTCTCTCAGTCTCTTTCATTGTTATCTACACCAGGCCTCTAGATAGTTGAACTCGTTAACCATTTCTAACTAAAAAAAAGGCTCCTGTTGTTTACAGTGAGTGTGACTAATCGACTATCATAATTTTTGTTTATTGTTCTTTCTTCTTCTTGTGGTGCCTATTCGTTACGGAAGTTGCTACTAGCATGGCAATTCTAACTTTATTGACCGCAGCTCGAAATAGTCCTGAAGTGGTCAACGAAAACCATTTTCGTAAATTCTGGAGCCAAGATATTCTTCTTCTTCCTGGTCCTCTCTTTCCGTAGACCTTTCCATGTAATATAAGTTGCAGCAGGTTATATCTATGGTCGTAATTTGATATTAAGTAAACATTATCCGTTTACCTGAATAAAATTGCAAGAAATTCAATAATCTCTTATAGTGGCGGCTGGTGACTCAAAAATTTGGTAGTTCTGCAGTATTTTTTGGTTTTTTTTTAATTCAATATCTTTTAATCGTTGTATTTTACAACGAGGCTTTTAGTTTGATATTTTACACCATATATTTATTCATTATATATCTATTAAAAAATAATAAAGAACTTACCGATTTTCTTCTTTTCAAATTGAAGATAAATCCAATTATATCAAAAATAGCAATGGTACATTATGGCACACTAGTAATTGTTTTATAGTTTATGTTTTTAGTAGAATTTTATCGATAAATACGCGAAACTAAGGAATGCAAACGAAAAAACACTACAAACAAAATCGCCACAACAATAATTGCATTATAGGGTCTTACGAACTAACTACACACAGAGCCAAATATATTATTTTTTTTATAATAAGCTCGATTCGTCGATTTTTTTTAAAGCAAACTTGTCTATAACTTTTTCATTAAAGTTTGGTATTTCTTTTATAAGTGTTTTTTCTACTGACAACATGGTTAATGCTACAAGTCGGTCTTCAGTCATGGAATTTCTCAAGAATGTTTAATCCGTTTTAAACTCGAAAAACACCTTTCAGCTTCTGTCGTACTCATGGGCACTGTAATTAGAATTTGAAGCAGTTTTACAGTTTCTTGAAAAGGCTCTGTTAAATTATTTTCAATTAAAAATTTTAAAAAAGGTGTTGCCCCATTAATGTCTCTACAGTCTCTTCTAAAATAAATAACAGATAATTCAGTCTTCAAGCGCTCCCTATCTAAATTTGGATATGACGCGCAAGTCAGGCTTAAATTATCATCTGGGAAATTATCACAATAATTATCAAATTGCTCAGGATAAAGCAATGAAGTTGCAAGTATGGTTCAACGCATAAACTAGAACCCTTGGTCAATGGTATCATCTATTGAATTTCTAACTGAATTTATGTATCTTTCGAAATCTGTCACCTTTTTATTGATTTCCAAAGGATCCATTTTAGTCTTTTGAAGGGCATTATACAAAACGTCTACTTGTGGCATTATGCGATGGAAAAATGTTAACCAAAAAACAAAATTTTGATCCACTAGTATTCTTTGAATGGAAGTCGCTGAACTACAGACAGCTGCCTTATCAAACGATTCTTCTATTTCTTCCATACATTCGATAAAATAAGATGTTCAAACACAACATTAACAGTTCAAATATTGAAGTTCCAGCGAGTTGGAGCGCCATGACTAATTTTCTTTTGGACGATTTTATCTAAAACTGCCACTCGTTGTGGCGAATTTTTAAAAAAGGTAGGGATTTCATTTAAATTTCCAAAAAAAAGTCTAACTTGAGAGTTTTCGGAACAAGCCTTAGACATTATTAAATTTAATTGATGCGCGTAACAGTGTACAAAATGAGCAAATGGATATTTTTCTTTGATTCTGGCTTGAACTCCTGCGTGCTGTCCACACATGACCGCTGCCCCATCATAACTCTGAGCAATTAGTTTATTATTTGAGTTTTCCAGGATAGGATCCAAAACACTGAAAATGTTTTTGCTTAAAGTATCTGCATTTAATTTTGAAGGTACCAAATATGTCCAAAATCGTTCTACCGGTGCTCCATTTCGACAATATCTGAATACTACAACCATTTGTGATTTTGCTGAAATGTCTGTAGTCAAGTAATAAAATTTTATCCTGGCATAATTCCAACATGCAGTCCAAAATATCATTTTGAATTTCTTTAGAAATGCCCTTAAAAACCGTCGATTCTTCCAAGTGTTGTGCTAAAGTTCTATCCAATTCAGCAGTAAAATTTATGAGGCCGCGAAAAATTCCAGGATTGTCGGATGTTTGTGTCTCGTCGTGTCCCCGAAGCGCCAATTCGAAAACACTACAAAATTTTATGCAATCTATAATTTTTGAGAGAACATACCTATTTTTTGTTACAGCTTCATTGAATTTTTGAATATTTATCCAGTATGCAGAATCTAACTGTTTTTTAATATTCACGGAGCCTAATAAAGCATATTCCATTTGATTGTGCAGATGATGCTTAGAAGTTTCGTGCTTTTTTATTTTATCACTTAACTGTACTAAGTCTGTTACACCAACTTGCGTCCATGACTTATCACCTCCAAAGAGTACACAAGGAAAACAGAAAAGAGCGTTTTTTCTGTTGCAGCCACATATCCAACTATTTCTCCTATAAATATCGCAATTAAATTGTCGTTTGTAATTTTTCCCTCGACTTGATCCTTCTTTTTCGATTTTAATATCCGGCAAAGGGCGTCCTTTGCATTTTAATTCTAGTTTTTCGTCATAAGAATATTTAAAGAATCTCTTAACATTAATCAAATTATAAATAACATCCATCCTGAACAGCACTTTTATTCTTATATACTTAATATAAATACCGAATTACGTGCAGGACAACTTATTTTAACAGTCGTCGCGTCGCGATCACCGATTATTTAAAATTACAATAAACCTAGGTTTGTACACACTAGTTCGAACTGCGACAAATGCAGCTCAAATATTGCTTTCAGTCGTCGCCTGAAAAGTGTAGCGAGGGTTGAGCGGGTGTTATCGGGGATATCTTTAACAGTTCACAGCTCGGAGTAGCACCGGTCCGGTCAAATAAGTGGGACTTGCTGTCGCCATGAGATGCGACGGACGACAGATTAAAATAAAGGCGGCCATGCACGAAAACCATCTAAATGAATTTAGATTTTATAAGTAGTGATATTTTTTATTTAATTTTCAAAGTAATTTTTTTTGGATTATTTTGGTGGTTCTGCAGCTCCGCTGCACTTATATACCAACCGCCACTGATCTCGTATAAACACTGGCTTTAGGTACCCAGAAATTTGTAATTCTTAATTCCAAGTACAAATGCAATTAACTGATTAAATTTAAATATTTACACAAAATTTGCTTAAAATTTTATTTGCCCAACGTTAACAACTCAAAATTGAAATACGTACCTGGCTACACCTACTTTGTATCATTTAGTAAAGTACCTTTAAACTTTGGAGAGAGTTTAAAATTGAACCTAATGTAACGAAAGACTAAGGGTGACTATTCGGTACAACATTAAGGGAGTACAGTCATTTTGTGCTTGATATCGTCCCAGTCTCTTAATCTGGGGAATATATATATATATATATATATATATATATATATATATATATATATATATATTATATATATATATATATATATATATATATATATAAGCGGGGATCCTACAGCTTCTGCCGCTTCTCGCATTTCGATCGCCATCTTTTTCTCTCCAGGTGTCTTCATCAATGGCTCTGTCTTTCATGGTTTCCATAACACCTTGTATCCAAGACTTGGCTGGTCTTCCTCGTTTCCTTCTATTACTTGGATTGTATTCCATAGCTCTTTTTGGCCATCTGTTGTCGTCCATCCTCTGTGTCCATACGATATTAACTGTCTAGTTTCTATTCTTTTAGAAGTTGTATGTACTCTATCTGTTTTTCTTCTAATTTCAGAATTAGGTATACGTTCTACTCTTGATATTCGGCAAGCTCTTCTCAGGTAGTCCATTTCAACCGTGTCAACTTTTTTCTTTCCTTTTACTGTCGTTTGCCAACATTCTGCTCCATATGTAAGAATGGGCTCTACAATTACTTTGTAGATAGTCATTTTAGTTCTCATAGTAGCTTTATTGGAAATTTTAGTTGGTTGTTTGTTGGTTGCAAATCCAATCGTCTGGAATCGTTTGGCCATCAATTAAGCATTTATTAAAAATATTTACTAAGCTTTCCAAAAGAGCATCCGGTCCATGTTTCACCAACTCGATGAGAATGTCTCCAGGCCCGGGTGTTTTTCTATTTTTCATTTGTTTCAATTATTTTTTCAGTTCTTCTTTGTTTATCTTATGCACCTCTGAATTTTCTGTCATTGAGATATGGTCAGGTCTTTCCATAAATTCGTGCCTACTTTCTGTTAATAGCGTTTCGTAATATTTTTCCCACTTTTTATTTTGAATTAGGTTTATATTTTCCTCATCTTTTCTTTCTTTTCTAATACTTTTTATGAATTTCCAAGCTTGTGTCACTTTGGTTCCTCCTAAGCATCGGTACATCTCTTCGCATTTCTCTTCCCACATTTCGTTTTTTCTTTTAGCGACTTCCTTCTTTGCTTCCCTGTGGAGTCTGCTGTAAATTCTACGGTCTTCTGAGTCTTTCGTGGATAGCCATGTTTGATAAGCTTTTTTTTGTCTTTAATTAATTTTCCTACTTTTAGGAATTTTTCTTTTGTCAGTTCTTCGTACCCCAATACCTCTTTGGCCGCCTGATGAATGCAATTTTTTGCATATTGATATTCTTTTTCGGCTGTTTCTTTTCGAGTTAAGTGAGTTAGTTTTGAGGCTAGTCTAAGTTTGTAGAGGAATTGTACTGATTCTTGTTTTAGGCTATCAATATTATATCTTATCTTTGTGGAAGCTGCTACCTTCTCCTGTTCAATTTTGTTCTTGTTTACTTTCCTGTAGTGTATGGTTATTTTTGCGACCACCATATAGTGGTCAGATCCGTATTCGGCACCACGATACACCCTTACGTCATTTTATGTAACAATAAAACACTGAAAACTTTGTTTTCAAACTTCCACAAATTTTATTTTAAATCTTATCACTACAGCTGTTTCGGCTGATTGCCTTCTCCTCAAGTGATCTATTTTTGGCTTGGGTTTACAAATTTAGAGTCTCTAATGAAATAGGTTGAGGAGGGGAGAACTGTTTGTCTCAAGTTGGTCATTCAGAATTATATCTGTGTTTTTTTAATTTGTTGATTTCCATAGATTCTAACAAAGATAGCTTAAGGCCTTTATTTTGAATGTGAAGAATTTTAAATTTGTCATTAAAGAATGATTATGATCTAGAAGGTGAAGTGCGTATGTCGAATATGTTTTTCTATTCTTAAAAGCTTATGTTCTGCTATTCGTTTATCAAAGTTTCTACCAGTTTGACCGATGTAAGTTTTTGGGCAGTCGCCACATTGAAGTTTGTACACACCACTATTTAAGTGTTTTTTTATTTTGGCTCTTGTTATTTTTAATATATTTGCCTAGGTTGTTATTTGTTCGGAAAGCTGGTGTTATTCCTTTCTTTTTTATGTGTTTGGTAATTTTTGTTGTTATTTTGCCTGTATATGTAATCGAGCAGAAGGTACTGGGTTTTTTCTCTGGTGGTGGAAATACTAATTTCAGGGCTTTCTTGTGTAGTTTTTGATTTAACATTTTATTAATTGTTTGTTCGTTGTATCCGTTGTTTACTGCTATTTGCTTAATTATATTTAATTCTGTCTCAAAGTTGTATTTTGACATCGGAATTTCTGTTAATCTATGTAACATACTATGATAATCTGCCAGTTTATGTTGTGTTGTATGGAATGATGAATTGTGTATAGTCGTGTCAGTATGGGTAGGTTTATGAAATATGGAGAAGTCATGTTTGTTTTGAAGTCTGCTAATTTTTAAATCTAAAAAATTTATGGATTGATTTTGTTCTGTTTCTATTGTAAATTCAATATGACTACGAAGTGAATTAATATACGATAAAAATTGGTCGAGTTGCCTGTTAGTTCCTGTGAAACATACCAGTACGTCGTCTACGTATCTCCACCATTATAAAAACTGTTTGAATACGGGATGTTTTGAAATCTTTGTCTCTAGATGATCCATAAAAATATCTGATAGCAATGGGCTTAGAGGATTACCCATTATAAGTCATGCACTGTTATTTGTATATATTTTATTATTAAATTCAAAGTAGTCCCTGGTTTATGCAAACTTCAAGAAGATGTAAAATTTTAGACGTAATTATTGGATTTGTACTATTTTGGTCTAAAAGGTTTTTTACTAGAATAAAAGTTTCTGCAGGAGGGATACTAGGAAAAAGATTTTTTACGTCCTCAACCTATTTCATTAGAGACTATAAACTTGTAAACCCAAGCCAAAAATAGATCACAACGCTCTCCGTTGTTGTTTATTTTGTCTTCACCATATCTTCCTACCACATTGTCTTGTAATTTTTTGCCTACCCGAGCATTGAAATCTGGGGAATTCCATCCTAATTATCTTGCAACGGATAATACGTATATTATAATTATAACATTTAATAAAAATATTATTTTTTAGGGTCAGTTTACATTTGCTTGCATAATTATTCAGCCTTTAGATATGGGCATCAACAGAGTTACTGTTAAGGTAAAAGAAGAACTAGCGAATTTGATTGCATCTAGCGAACCAAAATTAGTATCAGATCAAAATGTGGGAATATTCGCAAGGCAGATAGCTCTACATACTAATGTGAGTATTTTTTATAATTTCTCAGATATAAAGACAGATGCCACAGATAATTCAATTTAGTACCTATTATATTTATTTTTTAGATGGCATCTATAGTAACAAAATCTTTAAAACATCCCAACGAACCAGCAGCTTCCAATTGGATCGAAAGGTTAAGACAGATTAAAAAGATCAGGAACAGAGCTATTCAGGATCAGAAGAACAATGAAAGCATTTATCAAAACGAAAAAAGTAACGAGGAGGTCAAAAACAAATATATGGAAGATTTTACGGATTATACATAAACTTTATATTTTTTAATATCTTTATTAAGGCTGTAATTTTAAGAATGCAAATTTGAATATTTTATTTCATAAATAACATACTGAATGCTTACTGTCTTTTTAAATTTTCACAGTGATGTGATATATGTTAACTGTTCCCATGCCAAGTTATGCGTTTTAAAGTTATATATGTAGAGTCTGTCTTTTTGTGTTTGAATGATCTCTTCTGCTCTAGTGTTCTAATTTAATAGACACCTCTGTATATATTAACTTGTGGCGAGTATCCAAAAGTTTTTAAATTTTTTCTGATTCGTTGCGTTTGAAGTTAACATATGTAGCCATATAAATAAACTCATTTAAACTCGTTATAATCGTTCACAGTTTTGTTTATTTTAATCTTTTATGTCAGCAATGGAGATTTTGCTAATTTATTTGTGGAAATCGTTCGAGAGTTTGCATCGGACAAACAGAAATACTTTTCAACATAATATTATTTACTACAATTTGACAAATGACATATGACGATGACAACTTATTCGACAAATAATTGTCTCTTCATGTGCTAATGGACAGCCGGAGTGTGACCTCACAACGGTCATATTCTTATTATTACTTTCCAAACAAAAGTTAAAAAGCCAGGGTTTGCACAATCTCAAGATTTCTATAAAGTTAAAATTTTGCTTCCTCTGCTGCTTTTTCTTCTTAAGTATAGTGTTTTTTACGATAATACCATCATAATTCGGTGTTCTATTTCTATGAAATATAATTAAAACGCTTAAATTAACACGTTAAGCCCCGGATCATCATGATATAAGTTTTCTGTCAGACCGGAACATTTTTTTTAATAATTTTGAAATAAGAATGTGTATAACTATTTATTTCTATTCTAAAATAAAAAAATACATTTTTTTAAGTAAAAAACAGTATGTACCAACACGGTACAC
>OU898283.1:5525664-5565663 GCA_918026665.1 Diabrotica balteata | reverse complement strand
AATAGTGCTGAAAATGTCAACTGTTTGAACAGACAATAGTTAAGTTGACCAAAAAAGGTACCCATGAAACTGCAAAATACTGATTGTTTTATGGAGAGAGTCATCATCATCATCATCATTTAGCCTATATTTGTCCACTACTGAATGTAGGTCTTCCGTAAAATTTTCCACCTATTATCTAGCTTGAGCTTCTTGCATCCAGTTTGTGGTGATGCACTTGATATCATCATCCATCTGGTTAGTGGTCATCCTCTGCTTCGAATACTCTTGCCTTGAGCCATTCCAGTATCTTCTGGTCATCTATCATCCATTAATCTGGCACATGTTAGCCCAAGCCATTTAGCCATGGCTATTTTTCATGCATCTGTGACTCCTGTTCTTCTAGCTTCTCTTCTGTGTAATTCTTATTTTATCTATTGTTCTTTTTGTCAGAGTAAGTGTTTCTGCACCATAATTAAGAACGGTAAACCACTGGTTAAAACCTTTCTTTTTGAATAAACTGGGATAATAGACTTGGAAATGTTATTCAATCTACCAAAGGCAGCCAATGTGAGACCTATCCTTTTTTGTATTTCAGTAGTCTGATTATCTCGGCCTAGGCGAATCTCATGCCCTAGATATTTCTAAGCTATTACTTGGTCGTTGCTATGGCTCTCAATCAGAATTTTACCGCTGACTATAAGTTTGGTCGTAAATTTTGACGTCATCGAGGTGTTAATTTTAAGACCAATTGTTTTTGACACTTTAAGGAGCGTGTGCAGCATTTTTGTAACTTTATCAACTCTATCAGATATTAAAATGATGTCATCAGCAAATCTTAGGTGGTTCAGATCTTCCCCATTTATATTAATTCTCATATTATCCTCTCGTTCCATTTGCTTGAACATATATTGAAGAACAGCTGTAAACAATTTAGGGGAGATAGTATCACCCTGTCGAATTCCACTTTCTATTCGAAACTTCTTGATATCTTTATGAAGGCAGACACAAGCTGTATCAGTTTCTTGTTATACTCTGGAGAGAGTAGTCATTTATGTTGCAGGATCTTCCCAGAAACTGAGGTTGGGAATACAATTGAGTTGACTCTACTGAATAGACTTGCATAGATTCTTTTCAACTTTATCGTGTGTTCAGTACTTTATTTGTCATCCAAGAATATTACACCAATAAAAGAAAATACAGAAAAATACGTTTTTTTAAATAGAGCTGCAAGATAAAATCAAACTAGGTACAATCAAATCATGACACTACATTTTAATTCAAAAATATGGAAATTCAACTTATTCTACTATACCTTAATTTAAATATTCAAAAATGTGTCTAAAATTAGGGATGTAATTTTAAAACTCACCTTTTATCAATAAACAATATAATGTATGCATTAATTAGTGTGCTTATCAACACATGCAATACATGAAAACCGGATACAATAACAGCAATTGAAAATCCAACGGCTGCTCCAATTAACTTCTTATTATCTACATTGTTAATTGTTCGATAATAAAAACCAAATCCCATTTGAAAAAATATGAGACATAAGTAAATTATATCGTCAGTATTCATTTTGGTTTATTTTTACTGATCTGATTAACTTTATGTAATCATTAGTAGGCCGAATAGAAACAACTTATACACACGCTACAATCACAATCCGTTTTGTATTGTACCGTGAGCTTGAAGCGTGAAGGGTTCAAAGTTTCGCCAATTAACTTTGTTTATATAAATTAAAGTTAAATTATTTTGCATTTGCATAAGCTTCTGTCTTCCACTATAGTGTGTTTCAGCCAATAATAAACGTATATTTGTTGGATACATTTTATTTTATTTAAATATTTAGTTGCTCACTTTTGTTAAATTGAAAGAAATTTTAAAACTGATTTATTTTATTAACTATTAACCTTATATTTGCTTATATCAAAGAATATAGACGCATATGCGTCTAAAATTTAAAATTCGGGTAATCGGCGGCAATCGCATTCAAATACTACAATATCATAGACGGAGGTGGTTACTAACTTCGTAGGGATCAAATGTTTTTTATTTTTTTTAAACTGATCAAGAGGAATAAATAAATTAATAATTTGACTGATATAATATGATAATATTAGAAATTGCTTTTAGATTTCTTCTTTATTGTCTTATTGTCCAAGTGCTGCAATATTATATAATTAATAAATACGCAGAAAAATTTAAAAATAATTAATTGATCAGATTGTTGATTAAGGATCAACTTTAACTCCTCGCTGGCTATCCAGTGACTTGGGTGGAGACCCAGATATCTAAAGTCAGCTGAAGTAGTCATCTGGATGCTGGAAAACTAAGCTCTAGCGTCCGATAACACCGTGACAGGCTGTTGCATGTATGAAGAAACATTACTACTAAAGTCCCTCTCACGCCGGTGATGAAACAACGTGTACAAAACGATTGAAGACTATGCCGCAACGTGAAGACTATGTTGTGGATCTAAGCAGTAGGTTAGTCTCTACTCTGTGGACTCTGGGTATCAAGGTTTTAACAGCCTTCTCCCGACATGCGGAGCTCTGCTGGAATGTGATCATACATTCGCTAGTTCTTCATGGGATAAGAATAAGCCAAGAGCAAGCAAACAAAGCAATCGAGGAAAAGGAACAACGCAAGTTTAGTCATCCTAAATGATAGAACTCCTTTTTGTTACAGGTCATATTTGTAGTATTTGTACTGATGCAGATGACATAGTGAAAAATAGTCCAGCGTGTGAATATAAACGGCACCGCGAGGAAAAGGTTAAAGTATCTGTTGAAGCAAGATTTTGATTCAAAAGAAGATCTAAAGCTGATGATAAAGCCAATGTAAAGGCTACAATAAATGAAAAGGGATGAAAAGAAATACCAAGTATTCAAGAGGTTCCTTCTAACAAAAACATTCCACGAATTACGCCAAAATAAAATTAATAGGAACAATTTATTGTTGTTAACACTAATCAGTACATAAACGTAGTAACGTAATTGGCCAGAGACCAGTAGAAGTTGATTGTAGAGTGTACGTATCTTTGAAAAGCTACTACGAGTTTTTACATGTATTAAATAGCAATTACATCTTTTTAGTTCGTTATTTTAAGATCCATATTATGGATATTGATTTTAGTTTGCACCTGCTATCTATTATACAGGCATAATTAAAATTGTTCCAAATTTAAATAGAGTTGACAGTCAACTATAGTTCCCTTTGAGAATTAAAAAAAATTTAATTTACTTTACTTTAACAAACCCTTTTAAAGATTATACATTCCCGCCTATGATGTTTACAAAATACCATTTGCTACAAACTTCATACTCACTCTATCTCTCTTACATATAGAAAAAGAAGTAGAGAATTTAGGTTAAAGCACTTAAAGTTTAGGTCTACTGTCAAAAAAAGTAAAAAGTTTATTTTTTACTTAAGAGCAATTATTATAAAAAGTTTTTTACATGTAAGACCGTTTTGATCCATTTCCATGCCGCACAATGGGTTCAAAAGATAAAAGTATTGGAGAAACCCTTAAAAATATATTTAAACGAAATAAGGGCGCTTTAGGTAAGAGAAAATATTTTCTAATAAATTAACAAATATTATTACACTTTTAAAAACTTACAGGCAGTTTTGGAAGTCGCAGCGAAGTTTTGATTATAAATGACGAATTACTTAAAGATTTAGGTAAAGATTCTCCTATAAATACAAGATTGAGGATACTAAAAGAGTACAGTACAAGGGTAGCTGAAAACAAATTAGAAAATGTGAGTATAGGTCAATTAATTTCCCACGTGTTTTATTTTTTTTATGCTCCGTATAAGAGCAAAGCACTGTCTAAAGGAAGTCAAATAGCAAGTTATTATGGTAGACCTACAAGTTCTCTGTGTCAGGTGGTTAATATCTTTTTTTTTGTAGTTACTAATCATTGATTTATTTATCTTATATTTCTTAATAGTGTTTTTTTTATCAGAATATATGTGGATGATTTTCAATAACATCTTTATCACACATCATAATTATTTCTTTAATAATAGTATTTATTGTGCTTTGCTACATCTGTCTCAATATACTATTACTTCACTTATTCAATTTGGTTTTTTATAATAAATATGCAGGATGCCACTAAAAGAACATGCAGTTTATATTCAAAACCTACAAGGTACATTTGTAGTGCAGTAAAAAATAATTATACTGTATACCCAATCCCACAAGCTCTGCTTGAATACTGTTCTTTATTTAAGTACTCCTGCTGCTAACATGAGAAGGTTTTTAGTGCCCTAGATATTAACCAATTGTGCCAATGAGGAAATGGAATTTTATTCAAAAATGTTGGTTTTAGTTAGTAGTAATATCTTAAAGTATCTATGTGATATTTTGGCCAAAATGAACTTGTTTCTCCCAATCTCTTAGAAGTATTTTGACTGCCTTCAGTTTGAATGTACCCACTGACGTACTGTACAAACTGCACCACACGAGGTCCTGGTTTTAAAATATTTTTACCATGCATTTACGAGTTACATGTCTCTTACAGTTTTCTACCTAAGGCCTGAAATATTTGGTTCTTTAGAACTGCCAATAGATGGATCTGTATGTCCTAAACTAGATTAATTACTATTTAACTGGGAATAAGCCACAATTAAAGATAAAAATATGTTTATTGACGTTTCAATTTCCACTTCGGAAATTGTTCTCAAAATACAAACAGTAAATTTATTCCCAGTTAAATAGTAATTAATTTAAAATGCCACAAGAAAAGAGCTTCAGAACAATACTAAACTAGATTATATGACAAAACAGATTTTAATAAAAATGTCACTTTGAACTACTTTGAGGTACTGTCTTTGAACCCTCGATATTTGAAAAGAGAAGTGGAGTAGGGACTTGTTGTTTATACAAAAAGTATATTCTTAAACAATAACATATTCCCTTTTGCATTATATTTTACTAATTAATTAAAGATTCTCACATTTTTTATTAACATGATTTATTGTGAATTATTTTAGACTGCAGTAGAAAAACTATGGAGCGCCATCGAAGATCTGTTCAGTTCAGAATATTCAACAGAAGTGCGTCATTTAGCATTTCATTTCCTGCAATGCCTTTTAAGAGGTCAACTAAATTTAAATGATTTAAATGAAATTATGAGAGCCATATTTTTTCATTTTATTACACAACATAATCATCCTGAAGATATTATTCAACGGTTTGACTTACTGAATATTCTTACACAAAATGGCATAAGTCTGTTGCATTTCGAAGAAAAAGTTGGCAGATTTTTATTAAACTGGTTGCCAGATATTTCTCAGGCGGGAAAGATAGAGGAGTACTTGACGATGCTGGATAATTTAGTGAGATACAATGCTGCCTATTTGGATGATGAAGTTATTTCAGGTTTTATACAGTATGTATTTTACATCAATAATACTTAAATGCTTTATTTGATTAAGCTTAAATTATAAAATTAACAATTTTTTCTCATATTGGATGTAGATGTAGAACAGGGAACCAAAATCATCAAGTAACAACTGAGAAAATCAACAAATTTGATTGTCATCAGTTAGAATCGATTATTTTGAACAATGGTTATTTTAAGATATTAAGATAGGTAATTTATACTTTTGTTATCTGAAAGTTGTTTAAAAAATCATTGTCATCAGTCGTTTTGAGTTCACTACTGGACATGGCCTCCCGTAAATAATTTCAATGCATTCTATCTTGAGCATCATGAATCCAGTTGTGGCTGAATGCGCTTGATGTCATCTGACCACCTTGTTGGAGGATGTCCTCGATTACGACAAGCTTCGTGTCTAGGCCTCTATTCCAGAATTTTCTTCATCCACCTTCCATCTTTTAATCTGGAACATGCCCCGCCCAGTTCCATTTCGACGTTGTAATCCTTTGAACTGCATCAGTAATACCAGTTTTTCTCCTAACTGTTGTATTTGATACTCTGTCTCTGAGGGATATATTCAGCATTGACCTCTCTATCGCTCTCTGTGCCACTTGTATTTTATTGATTACTTTTCTGGTAATGGTCAATGTTTCTGCTCCATACGTTAGAACTGGGAATACACATTGATCAAAGACCTTCATTTTCAAGCACATGGGAATATCTGATCTAAAGACTTCTCTCAGTTTTCTGTAAGCCACCCATGCCAGTCCTATTCTCCTGTTTAGCTCTGTTTCGTTAAGTTGTTCAATATCGGTTTCATCTTGCACGTCATTCTGAAGGTTTCTATCTATTTCTTCCTGGTATGCCCTTGTGTTAGTAATCTCAGTGAATCGTAACATTTTTAGTCCTTGTTACCATATTTCTTCGTTCCTTCTTTATGTTTAAGACTACCTTCGCTCTAACCATTCTATGGTCATTTCGTTGAAAATTAATTTAATACAGTTACGTCTTGAACAGCGTCTTTTTTGTTAATAAAGATAAAGTCTTTACTAACAAAAAGGTTTAAAAAATATCATTCATAAAATAAATATGCTACTTGGTTCCTTTTTAAAAAATTAAATTTCAAATTTTTTATACAATTTTAAAAAGAACCAGTCACTTGGTTCCATGTATAAATAGGAATATTTTTTTTATAAAGAAACATAAAATATTTCTATTGATAAAGTAGCAACGAGTGGGTTTCAGGGAACACAAGAAAATGTGTTCTCAATCGAGAAGGCACTTAGGGAGGAGAAAAGATTAAGAATCAATAACATGCTTTTTCTTTATGGATATATATCTATATTTATATACACACAGTAACACTTATTTGAATCAACACAGTTCAACTTTGGTGTTGCTGCTTAAAGCCATTTAATATCAAAATTATGCAAATTGTACTAAAAAATGGAAAATCGAATCGTAAAAAATCTTAGTGGAATAATATTTTGTCCAAACAATAAAATAAAACAGTTAACATCCAGGTACCTAGAGGTATCTTAATCTTCAAATTATAGAAAAATAACTGGTTAACAATCTATATAAATCTCATTTTTTTAGGCACATCTGTGTTTTGTGCTGTAGCTCCAGTTCCAAGACAGTGCAATCGTGTTTGCAAATTATGTCATCAATAGTAGCATACAGTAACATGCCGCCTGAATCTCTACCAAAATTTATTGGAGCTCTTTGTAGAACTGTTAATGTTGAAGAGTATTGTATGCTAAGCTGGACGGTAAGATATGAATTAGTAAATTAGATAAATAAGAAATATAAAAATGACATTTACATTGACTAGTAGAACTCATTAGTAAATACAGTTTTAATATGTTTATGTAGAATTGTATGAAACAGTTGTTATTCGCTTTTATGAAACAGTAATAGATAAAGAAACAAAAATCAGAAAAATATCAAATTAGAAAAGTCTATGGACAAACCATTAAGAGGCAAATAGTGATGAGTCGTTCATGAACCACCTGGATTAAAAATTAGGATCTTTACACTGACCTGACAGTGATCTTGTTTTCTGTTTTATATAAAACAGAATTAATCACCTTATATAAAAGGTGTTTAATTAGCGTGATATAGTTCAGTAAATCCATTATAATAAAAATGATACTTTTTATATTAAAAAAAAAATAACTGTAGGGAACTTCAGGGTTTACATTCTAAACATAGCTACCATGTTACATGATATTTTGTAACGTAATGCCAGATAAAGTTTATATTTTTTAAAATGAAGGATCTACTTCAGTCTTATTGAATACTCAAAAGCACTGCATCTTTATTTATTTATTTAATACACGGGATAACCCCATCAATAATTTAAATTACAATATACAATATCACAGTTAGGACACAGAATAATAAACAATCAGAATGCCCACTCTCAGATATCGCCTTTGAAGTTTGTCAGAACGCGAACTAGAGACCGACCGAATGTGATTTTTTTGGCCGAAGCCGAAGCCGATGCCGAAGTTCGGCCTGAAGGATACCTTCGGCCGAAGCCGAAGCCGAAGGTGACTAAAAATATACCTATTACCTATTATATGTTAATAATTTAAATAATGTGCATTATATTTTTATTAACTGATAAGGTGATAAGTGATAAACAAAAATATAAAATTATGAGATAAAAAAGTCAAATATTTATACATTATTTGGTAATAGAAGCGATAATAAAAATAAATAACATTAAAAAACATTAAAGGAAGTGAGTATTTATGATTACTGGATCTGGTAGTAAATATTCGAAATCAAACATCCTAATATTATACGTAAGAAAAAGAAGCTTGTCGGCGTTTTCTCCCAACAAATTAGTTCTTCTGTCAGCGTATAGTTGCCCAGCAGAGCTGAATAACTGCTCACTAGGTACACTCGTTGGTGGTGCCGATAGAAATTTTTTGGCTGCAGTTTTTAAAGAAATATAGGGACTTGATTCCCAATAATGAAATATGTCGGCACTTCTTAAAAGCAAAGCCTCTCGTAAATACGAATCTAGGTAATCTGCATTGGGATCGTTGTCGTTATGAATTTCTTTTGTTGTATCTAGAACGGACTGTCACAAAAGTATCATGTGAATTCCAAAGACTATTGTTTTCTAGATCTTCTACATGTGTAGTTGTAGATGATGATGTTGAAGCGATAGCCATAGGAACTTTATTTGTATAAATAAACTTAGAGCTATCAGATTCACGTAGAAATTTTAAAATTCTTGCTTTACATGTAATTACTTCCTCGTCTGTCAAATATTTTGATTTAAAGCGAGGATCTAGAAGAGTCGCAATTGACAATTCTGGCAAATTTGTAATATTAGCGAATCTTTTAATTAATGATTCACGAAGTCGTAGCTTTAATAAACTTATCTCCTCAGAGTCCTGCTCTTTCGCAGAAACTTTACCATTTAGCATTTTTATTAGTGGGATAACCAATGATACACAAGCAGAATCGGCTGAAAGATCTAGCGTCGCTTGGTAAAAACAAGTTAAAACTGAAATTAAATTGTTGATCAATTCCCATTCTGTTGAACTGGGAACTTCAATACCACCACGTTCAGCCATATACAAATTTATTGCAACTTTCTGTTCGAATAGCCGCTCCAACATTAGGTAAGTGCTATTCCATCTTGTTTTCCACATCCTGAATTAACATATGCTGTGGCAAATTGCAAGTTTGTTGAAACTGGCTCAGGTACCTGCACGCTTGTTCACTCCTTTTAAAATGTCCCACAATTTTACGACATTTTTTAATTGTGTTTTCAATTAATTCCTGTTTTAATAAAGAATCATGAATTACAAGTTGTAATGAGTGAACCACACATCGTCTTAGAGATGTAAATTGTGTAATACGAATAGCCGCGACCATATTTGCTGCGTTATCAGTTACAGCTATATGAATTTTGTTTTCTATTTTAAAATTTTTAATTATTTCATTAAGTTTACTTGCAATAAACATACTAGTGTGGTCATCATTAAGCACACTAGCGCCTAATATAATTTTAAGACGTTTTGAACCATGAACAAAGTGAGCTGTAAAACTCAAAAGAGAACAGGTTTTAGCAGGATTGCTCCAAATATCTGACGTAAAGCTTAGCCATTCGGCTTTAGAAACTAAATTTGATACTTTTTTCCAAACTCTGTCATAGGTAGCTGGCATTAAACTAGTTCTAAAAAACTTTTCCGTTTTTTTTCTGTATTTGGAAGTAACATTAGGATCTCCAAAATTTAAACGCTGAAAAGCTTCTCCTTCAACGATAGAGTATGGTAACATGTCGACAATAATAAGGTCCATGATACCCTTATCAATCCTAGATGATATCGGATGATCATCAGGCCATAAGTTCCATTATTTGATGTAGGTTGGGCTGAAATGTCCTGGAAACTGGTTGTGTAACATCATGTGGAGTTTTCATATGTTCCAATTTTCGAACTTTTATTACCATTTCAATGTCACAAAATGATTTCCATTCTTCTGTATGGATTTTTTGTAGATGATTTTTAATATTTGTAATAGTTTGTTTTTTAGGTATTAAACTGCCAAGCGATAATGACTTTGAACATAGTTTGCATGCAGCTTTGTTGCCACTTTTTTCAAAATAATCCCAAATTGGATTTTTTATTGACATTATCTAAAAACGTTTGAATTTACTAAAATTATATTAAAATAAAAATTACAGACTTACCAAAAGTTATTTTTACAACACTAGAACAAAAACCTGAACTGATTTTGCAACGTAAATTATAATATATATATTTCACGGGTAAATAAGTACTATTAGCAAAGCTGCACCCACGAGAGAATAAACTTAAACTGTTGTAAAATATTTAATATTTGCATTCATAGTCGATGGTCGATGTTTTGCCATTTAGGTATCTATTCAAAACACCAGTAATCGTGAGTTTTAACAAATACAATAAAATTATTATCATAATTTTACTACGTGAGAAATATTCAAATGAAGATCTTTAAGACATCTTGGCCTATTGTTAAAATTTATATCCTACCTACTATTACCTGACCTCAAAGTTTGTAAAACGTTTTAGTTGAGGGTAGAAAATAGTGTGTAAATATTATTCAAATTATCAAAGACTCGCCGAAGCGTATTGTTCAGATATTATTTCATTTCTATAGTCACCTTCGGCAAAACCTTCGGCTTTGTTTTGGCCGAAGCAGAAATTTTGGCCGAAGGTTTAAATATTGAGCCGAAGGTTTAAATATTGGGCCGAAGGTGGCCGAAGCCGATGCCGAAGCCGATTAATCGGTCGGTCTCTAACGCGAACGCCATGTTTTAGACGGAAACATAGACTCGAATTGAGAAATTTGTGACAAGCTACGACAGAACTGTAATTTAAATTTTTAGAGATAAATAATTTAGTACATTTGAAATAAATTAATCTATTCTTCAACTAAAAGTATGAATAAAATAATTCATATTATATCTGTAGTTGCCGTAAATAAATGAAACCGGGTTAATTTGTCTATGCACACCAGATAAAATGTCACTGAACAAGCACTGGTTCCGACTAAAACAGTGCTGATTCCGTCTGAGCATACTTGATTTTTTAAAGTAGAGAGGGCATTCTGATTGTTTATTATTCTGTGGTTAGGATTCAAAAATTGAAATTACTTTTACACCTTTTGAAAAATAAATAAAATGTTGTCTTACACTAAATACTTAATGTATGTATTGCAGGTTATGAAGAAACTTCTGGGAACACATATGGGACATTCAGCATTATATACAATGTGTAGAATTTTACAAGAACCTGCTCTTAGCTCAGATGCAGATCTACTTAGAGGTGCCGTATTTTATACGCATATGGCTTTATGGAGTTCTGCTCCATTATCGAATTTACATTGTCCTCCTAGTTTCTGTTCTACCATCATTTTTACAGGTAAGAAAATTGGTCTTCAATATTGATATATGGCTATCTAATATTACCTGTCTAAAGTTATGTCTTTGTGCTGGTTTTCACTACCATTTATAAATATACAGTCAAAGTATTAGGAAAAACACGAAAAAAAAAACTGTAGTAAGAAGTAAAAATTTAAAGGAATATCTGTCAATAAAAGATTCGATTCGAAACGATTGTCAAAATTTAAAAGTCATAAAACGTCATCCAATTAATATCAAAATTTATCTGTTTAAATTTGTAACGCACTTCCCATTTTAAAATAATTTCATATAAATATAATTATTATTTTTAAACAATTTAGTTGATATAATAATTAACTTTACTATCAAATAATATTTATTTATATTTTATTATAATTTAATATTTCGTTTGAATTTGACAGGCCTGTCAAAAGTAAACAACGTATGCTTTGTTAATACGTCAACAGGTGGCGCTTAGATCAAACTTAATAATTCATTGAAATATTTGAATATAATATACAGTACCTGCCCAAATTATTGGGCCAAGCAAGGAAAACTTTACTATATGAAGTTATTTCTCTCATGCTTATGAATATATTTGAAAAAAATTACTGTTTTGTTCTTTTTGTGAATATTAACACTTAGGTAATTAAACTGTACCAAAACAGTTAACAAAAAACTTTTATTTATTAAAAAAGTATAATTTTTACAAAGTAGGGATAAATTTAATATTTTGTATGTCTGCCTTTGGCTGCTAAAAGAGCTTGAACATATGGAGGTATGCTCTCGATACAGACTTGAATAGTTTCCTGGAGGTGAGGATTTTGATTCCACTGATATTTTACTGATTTCCACTAGAGAATTTGCTATATCTCAAATACGTAAACACGCATGGGATAATGAACATAGGGTTCAATGGAATGATTCAAAAATAGTCGTAAAAGAAACGGATGGTAAAAAGAGAAAAATCAAAGAAGCGGCTCTAATTATGTTAAATGAGACCAATTGTGTCGCAAATTCCTCGGCAGAATGTAGTAGGATCTGGTTACCCCGTTAAAAGAGGAAGTATATTAAAAAAGAAAATACCAGTATTAGTAAGTCAGTAACATATAGGATACATCATTTATGTTTTTTAAATAACAAACATATACAAATCAGAATTTGGTGTTTATTGAAGGTAAACTAAATGCAAACCAAATACTTACCATGTCGGGATAGTATTATGAGGTTTTTTCCTGGTTTTTTCCTCATAACTTACTATGGAATCACTAACAGGAGAATTTTACTGTCATCATGGCATGTGTTTGTCTTTTTAAAGACGAATTACATGTTATGATTTTTTCTGACGGATATTCTCAAGTTAAAGTTGATTTCATGTAATCGAATGAACTATCTTATAAGTAAAGTCGTCCCAGGAGCGCAACTCAACAATATTGGCAATATAATTTTAAAGTCGTCTACTTTAAAAATGCATAATGTATGACTGAATTGTCAATATAAATGAGTCAGATAAAATTAAATTATTCGAAGCATTTTTCACTAAGTAACAAAAAAAAAAAAATTTGTTTAATTTACTGTTTATATTTTGAGAACGATTTCCGAAGTGGAAATTGAAACGTCAATAAACTTACTTTAATCTTTAATTGTGGCCCTTTTATAATTTAATAAGTAATTACTTTAAAGTGCTACAAGAAAATAGCTTTAGAACAAAAATAAAAATTTTAGGTCAAAACCTTTTAGAATTCAAATGTTCACAGACAGTATTTGAGGTTATAAAATGCACACTAGTTGACAGGAGCCAATGCTATCTAGCAATAGCAGATTAGGCGGTGTTACCAACGTTAAAACACTAGAATAATGTTACCATACTATATTAAATGTTGCTATGCGAAAAAATAATTCAACATTCCTGTTGATAAAAAGTGTTAATTTAAAAAAATGCAAATTTTTAATGCTTGGTCTAATAATTTGGCCGGTTTACTGTAATCTGTTTAAAATATGAATAATTAATAAATAATACAATTACTTTATTCAATTTTAAAATATTATATTTTAAAAATATAGAACACATAGTATAAAGCTTCGCGGTAACATTTTTTTGTATTGTATTGTAAAATGCTGAGGCAAGCGTCACGAAACTAGCGCCACATGATGGCGTCGTCTTAATAAGTATAAAAGAACTTATACATAAAATAGAAAACTGCATACCCCTTAGACGTACTTTTAAATTTTTGCTGATGTAAAAAGTTAATATTTGGAATCGTTTCATCATTTATATGTTTAACTTTATATTTATTTTAGGCTGTTAGATGTAATCATGCAGCTGTTGCTTACGAGGTAATCCTAGGTTTGAAATGTCTAGTAAATAAACAGGGTCCAGAACTTCAGGATCCGGCGTGGTCTATTTTGTTAGAAATTATTTCACACGTTTTGTGCCACATTGGTAAGTATTTTATATCATCTTATATATCAGTATTAGTGAAGGGGTTACATTTTTAGCGGGTAAGTTGTAGCGCTGTTGATAGTTTCTTTAACTCGATTAATTAAATCTCTAATTAAATATCGACCCCATACCATCTTTTCTTAGATTTTAAATCGGCCTATGATAGTGTCCTAAGAAATAAATTGTATGAAGCCATGGATGAATTCCACATCCCCGATAAACTAATAAGATTGGTTAAGGCTACAATGCGTAAAGTTGTTTGCAAAGGCGAAAATACAGGGCGAACAATCATAGGCATTTGAAACGCATGATTGGGCTGCGACAGGGAGATGCGCTGGCGTAAAATTTTTAATATATTTTTTCTTCTGCTCTATCCAAACCCAATGGGATTGTAAATAATGACAATTCTTTGAAGATTTTAGAAAAATCCTGTTATCGATGATCGGAACAAAAGTTTAACATCAGCGGAAGATCTTATCTCCCAACAGGACGGCGCAGGTTGCCATTACTCAAAAAAGAGTTTAAAATGGGAATGGGATAGGAATGGTACACCAGTTGTGGAGTGACTTTCTGGAATACGGGACTTGACCCTATTGGCGAAGTGCAAGTACTTGGAGGGGATACGAGAAACGATCGTGCGCGAGTAGCGGAGAAATCTTGCATTTTTACTGCACATTTCATAGATTTCATAAATTCATATTGTCATGTCATATTTCAATTCGTTTGTTTATTTACACCTTCTGTCACTGAAGAAAATGGGATTTAGGAAATGCTGTGTTATAAATTGTAAAAATACAACAAAAAATTGTCAATTTAAGTTTTATTCGTTTCCAACTTCGAAGCACAAAGCTACTACAAAGAGAAAAGTGGATTTATATCATAAAAAAGCATAAGTAACATAACCTAAATTATGCATTATTCTTGCGCCCGATTTTAAAGTCAGTTTGAAATAAATAATAAATAAAAGTTCATTTTAAGTGTAAATTTTAGTTTCATAACACTCACTTAGAGTTAATTTTAACCCAAAAATCAAGTTTAATGTTAAATTTTATTTTTTTGAAGTTTACAAAAATGCATCAAGTTCAAGTTTTTCTGAAGATGCATTAAGATATATTCGCTGTCCAAAAGTTTACAGGAAAGAATTAATTGTTCAAACCAATATGATGATATCATGGGCTTAACCTGCTAATTTATGCCTTAGCATTATTTATGGTAATTTATTTTTCTTAATTCTTCCATTCTTTTTTGACATTTGCCACTACTAAAGCTTTTCCCTTTGACTCAGTGCTTGGTTGAAAAGTTATTTGGTGATTTACTTTCTCAAATCCAGTTTTTATTATTGCATCCATATTAACAGTAATGTTGTAATTTAATAATGTATTTATTTGTATTTACACTACATACAACGTTTACCTTTTAATAACATACCGACATAACCTCAATCTTACTTTTTCTTCTTATTCTTTTTTGGGGCTACGTCCTTGACAGTTATCCGGTAACCTCGATCTAACATGAAAGCGCAGTAAATTTTGCTGATTTACGACACCAGGTGTCGCTGTTCCGAACTTGCACGGTCCCAATACAAACTTTAAGAGTATTGAAGAAACATCTTGCCAGGTCTGCCAACGAATTGAAGCAAAAATCTCAAGAAATGTGAAATTTATTTACACTAATTTACACTAAAATTTTGCCAGACATGGTAAAAACTATACCTCGAAAATTTTGGAAGTAATTAAAAATAAAATGGATGTCACTCAGTGACGTTTTTTGTTAATATTATATATTCCATGCGTTTTTTAATTGTTTTTTATTCTGTTCAATTAATCGTTTTCATTACTTTAAAAACTATTTTCTGTGATTATTGGAAATCTAAATTATGTTCTTTGATGAATTAAAACCTCATATACTTACTGTTGTGTTTGTTACATATATCTCGTATCTTGTACTTTGATTTTTTGTCTCATTAGTCCACTAATATATCGCATATTTAGAATGATGTACATTTCATACGTTTTTTTGCAGATCTCACATCAAGCCAATCACCTAATAGACTAATAGTAGCTCCTTTACATGACACCTTAAATTTCATAGAGCACTTAATGAAAGTTGACAGCTACAACGGATCAGTTAAACAATTTTACGGCATAATCGAAGAATGTTCCGCTGATAGACCAGAAAGTTCAATATTGGGACTTATAGTTCACCACGCTCAAAGTATAGTTCCTACGGAGCATCTGTGGTTGACGAATCTGTATAATTTGCTGCAGAAATATTTTAAGCTGGAAATTCGAAAAAATATCAGATTAAAGGTTTTAGAAACTTTGTCGCATGTAATCAAACTGAATCGGTAAGTTTAAGCTGAAACTATTTACATTGCTCGTTTTATTTTAGCTGTACATTTTTACGCTGTACCACGTTTACGATTTTTCTAATTTTGGAACAGTAATAATTCTAACAATAAAACACGCTGAAAACTTTTGTTTTTAACACTTTATTTATTTTAAATTATTATCACTACAGCTGTTTCGCCAGAATGCCTTCCTCAAGTGATCTATTTTTGGTATGTATTTACACTTTATAGTCTTTAACTGAATAAGTTGAGGAGGGAAGAATTATTTGCCTCATGTTGGTCATTCAGAATTATGTCTGTATTTTTTAATTTGTTGATTTCTATAGATTCTAATAAAGATAGCTTAAGGACTTTATTTTGAATGTGAAGAATTTGAAATTCGTCATTAAAAGAATGATTATGATCTAGAAGGTGAAGTGCGTATGTAGAGTCTGTTTTTCTATTATTGAAAATCCCTTTTATGTTCTGCTATACGTTTTATAAAAGTTCTACCAGTTTGACCTATGTAAGTTTTTGGACAGTCTCCACATTTAAGTTTGAATACACCACTGTGTAAGTGCTTTTTATTTTGGCTCTTATTGTTTTTAATATATTTGCCTAAGTTGTTGTTTGTTCTAAAAGCTGGTGTTATTCCTTTCTTTTTTATGTGTTTGGCTATTTTTTGCCCCTCTTTTATTGGGATGATGAGCTTGGCTTCTGGAGTTCACATTTTTTATTTCAAACATGAAAAGTTAAAATTTTTGCCGGTTGTAACTAAAATAAAATGAAGTAATGCGAAATTTGATTAAGGAAGACACAAAATATCACAAAAAAATTATTACTCTTGTAAAAATTGATAAACGTTTTGAATTTTAGGAGGCAATATGAAGACGAACTTATAGATCGCATAGTAGTACCGCATATGGTTAATATGAATTATAATAACGATATAGTTGTAAGATCTTCAGTAGCTAATCTACTAATCGACCTTTGTCTTGAATGCGAATCAAAAAAGTGTCTAGATCTATTAGATATTTTGGAAAAGGTAAGTACTGAATAAAAATTCGTGAGTAAAAAATATATTAATGTGTGCATATTACTTACTTTCTTCATAATTACCCCTATTTAGTAACTCTGGACCCTTATACAGATTGAACCAAATTAAAACGGAACATACAATTTAATACATGTCTGTTTGAACTGGCATTTGAAATAGTGGACCAGTATAAAACTTGGACAAAAATAAATCCATACCTGGTATAGACATTATATAAAATATCGTTCAAACTATCTGTCTCGCAACAACGTTGTTTGCGTAAGACGGGTTTGTATAAGGAAGCGATAATAGTTCAGGAAATGAATCTCGAAAAAAGTTAACCTCGCAATTTTTTCTTCCTGCATGTATCCAGTTGAAATTTTAACAGAAGGTAGGTGATAGCCCAAGGATCAAAATCTATATCGAACCGAAGTGCGCTGAAGGGTATTAGGGGTGAAAACTACCCGTAATTGTCAAAAAATTATAAAATAACATATTAAACCTGAATATGGGTAAGATTTGGTTTGTATTAGTTAAATAATGATTATTTTATACTTTTGAATAGAGTTCCATCATATTTCAACCCTTAAAAAGCAACCCTTGTTAGAGAATAATGTAAAAAAATTACTAATTCTAAAAAAATGATTTCGCCTTGGATCGATTTGGATAAAAATTTGGATTTAAGCTCAATTCACCCGCTGCTTTATAGTTTATGTCATGTCGACGAACCCTGATTGTTCTTAGGGTGAAAACTACCCCTAATTGTCAAAAATTATAAAATAACATATTAAACCTGAATATGGGTAAAATTTGGTTTGAATTAATTAAATAATGATAGTTTCGTGCTTTTAAATAAAATTCCATCATATTTCAACCCTTAAAAAGCGACCCTTATTAGAGAATAATATAAAAAAATTAGTAATGCGAAGAAAATGATTTCACCTTGGAACGATTTGCATAAAAATTTGGAATTAACTCAACTACCCTCTGCTTTATAGTTTATGTCATGCCGATGAACCCTGATTGTTCTTAGGGGTGAAAACTACCCCTAATTTTCAAAAATTGTAAAATAATATTACAAATTTAAGATGAGTGAAAATTTGGTTTGGATTAGTTAAATAGTGATTTTTTATACTTTAAAATACAAATTCATACATTTTCAACCCTTAAAAATCAATTGTTATGAGTGCTATAGGTGAAAACAATTTTTTGCCAAAATTTTGCAACTTTCAACTTTTGAAAATCACCCTTTACAACATTGCAGTTTTTATAAACTATTTTTAAGATATAAATTCAAAAAAAGTAGAATTAAATACAAAAAAATTTATCAACATAAAAAGGCACCATATATTCTTATACATTTACATAAATAGTTGAAAATATTTACATTTATAGGTAAAACAATTATAATATTAATTTTATTCGTCATCAATTACATCTTCATCGTGATCTATGTCATCCTCATCTTCTTCAATTATTGGTGGACTGTTATTGCACCCTTCACCTGAGCACCCAGAACAAGTAGAGTTACAGTATAAACCAACTTTTCTGCACCCACATGAAACGCCGCATCCTTTTTTGCATTGGCAAAAAATAATTTTCAAAAGTTCATCGGGTGCAGGTTGTTTGTTCATGCGTACGGGTAATAACAAACCATCTTTGGAATACCATCCCCAATCTGTTGCTCTGATATTTTCATTGCCAAGCCATAGACATATGAGCAGATGTTTTATTCTCTTGTATGGGATTTCAAAATAAGAACGCTTAAAATTTTGAATGTATAATGCCCCACTAGCTAATATACCGGTTTTGTAGATTATTATGCTCCGACATGTACTGTACTATACTAATGGAATTTTCCGGAAAAAAATTAACTGGTTTTTTTAACGTATTTCCTTTAATTTTTAACGATAGAGTGTTTCTTTAAAAACGATTTGTAGAGGTTTTTAAGAGCTGCAAGGATCTGTGAATTAAATCTTTTTGAAACCCTTGGTTTTTAAATGGGGTGAGTTTAAAGGACTCGAAACAGATGGTGCTTGATCGTAAATCAATGCTTTAAAACGGCTATATCTCGCCAAATATTCATTGTACAACAAATCTAAATAAAGGATAATTTTAGTCATTAAAAAAGCTACAATTTGGTAATTTTTATTTTTTTCATATATTCAGTATTTTCGGGCATATTTAAAAAAGAAGGGTAAAAAATATGAAATTGTAAATCGTTTCTCGCTTTAAGCTGTACTTTTTCTAAAACTAAGCATTTTAAATGGGTCAAACTTCTTGGACGTATTAACAATACATGTACAAAGGGAATTGCAGAAGGTGAAGATCGATTTTAATTATGGGGTGGTTAGGGGGTTGTTTTCATCGATTTTTTTCGTAAAAAATGAGGTATTGATCCTTATTTTCATCATAACTCACTCAATTTTTGAGCTAGAGTCTTTTTTTATGATAGGTCTATTTATGCTCTTTAAAAAAGGTTTGTGAGTTTTCTTCCAAAAACGCATCATTTTTCCGATATTTGACTTTGAATCTTTCAAATTTGGCATTTGAAGAAAACCGCTGAACATTGATAGGCCGTATTTCGGTTCCTATTATATCGCAAAAACATTTTAAAAAAGCTACAAATTTGTTCTCTACAATTTTTTTGATAAAATGCACCATTTTCGAGTTATTCGCGAAAAATCGATTAAAAATGTGGATTTTTTCGTCTAAAAGTTGTTACTTTCAATCGCGAATAACTTAAAAAATATCATTTTATAAAAAAAATGTATAGCAACATTTTTTGTTTAGAATCACTTTTTTAATTGAAACCTGTAGTTGAAACGTAAAAAAAATTTTCACCCTGGAGATGGGGTGGCAACCACCCCCTAGGCTTTGGCGCACTTTGGTTCAATATAGATTTTGATCCTTAGGCTATTACCTACCTTCTGTTAAATTTCAAGTCAATCCACGCAGCACGAAAAAATTGCGAGGTGAAATGCTTCATTTCCTGGACTATAACTGGTTTGACAGCATAATAAAATCGTAGATTTATGTGTAGGTTTCAGTTTTTATGAGTTCAGAATCCAGCAGCCCGCTGAAGTATGGGATTTTTATAATATAATTATTTGACAATCTTTTGTTGGCCAACCACCTACAGCAGAATTGAGCCGAAATACATTATATTCCTATGTTCCGAATTTATTTCGTTCAATCTGTATACGATTTATAAAAATATTGAGTATGTTTCACTGTTGAAGTGTTTTATTGGTTGCATAAATTCTGCCGTCCTAACATGAAAGGTCCTATCTGCAAAATTTGGTAAAATGACTTTATTGGCTCACGGCATTCGTAAACATATTATCTATGTATGTACAAAATGAAATTGTCCTATAAGCGTCTTAAGTGCCTTATTATATACCTAAATGATTTGTCCTAACTGACTAAAAAGCCATGTTCACTAACATAAATTGTCCTATCTCACATATACTAAGAAAAATTGTCCGTTTTGACTTTAAAAATGCAGTTAGGACGATTTAAGCTAGTATTTTATACTGAGCGGCATCATTTAGGACAATTTTTGCCTAGTATGATATAAGCATGTGTGTAACATAACTTCAAATAATTAATTAAAAAGGGTATTTGTTATTGTCAGACATTGAGAATACTCTCATGCTTTTTGGTATTTTAAGTAAATATATTGTGAGAAATGGATGAAGGGTAAGTTTAAGTAATGTTACCTTAGGTATAAGCAATAACTGATCGTAATTATTGTTTGTAGTAGTAGCAAAAAATATAGACGCACATGCGTCTATATTTTCTGGTTGTAGCAATGCAGCATGTCGTAGCCAGAACAGCGATAGGTGTAAACGTATGGTATTTAGCCAAAAGCGAGAATGATCCAGATTATGCACCTGGGACGTCCAATAAATTCGACAATAATATAAATGGAAATGAGTCGGATTCTAGTTTCGAATCTAACTATTATCATTTATGTTACATATATTAGGATGTAAATTGTGTACTAAGTTTTAAAACTTCTTCTTCTTTTTATATAGACATGACTCTGTCTGTTTTTCAATGTATCTCCAGTAAGTTGCCTTTTCATCGTTTTCGTGGTCTTCCTACTGATCTCATCGTTTTCGTGGTCTTCCAACCGATTGTCTTCTTATTGGGGAACCGTCTCTTGCCGTATTTACTACTCTATTTGTTGTCATTCGGCTTGTATGATCGTTCCATTCTACTCTTCTATTTCTTACACAGTTCTTAATATTCTTACTTTGTCTGATGTACCTCACCTTGCATATACATTGTATCTCTGTACTCTGTATCTTATCTTAGCTCTATCCCATAGTGTTTTGCCATCAATGTTTCTAAGTGTTTTTATCTCTTCTGTTTCTAACATCCTTTTTGTCCTCTCTGTGTCAGGTCTTGTTTCTGCTGCGTATGCCATTATTGGTCTGATGACTGTTTTGTAAATTTTGTCATTCATTTCTTTTCCGATATTTTTATTTCTTTATATTGTTTCATTCAGGCAGCATGCGGCACTGTTTGTTCTATTCACTTGATATTCCACTTCAGTTTTGAGCTTTCTGTAGCTAGATAATGTGATGCCTACATATTTAAACTCCATCACTTCTCCTATTATCTTACCTTCCAGCTCCAATTTACATCTTAGTAAATTTGCTGTTGTAAGCATGCATTTTGTCTTTTTTGGGTAAACTAACATTTTTCTGGCGATTATATTAAATTCGTGCAACATAAGTTGTAAATCATCTTCACTTTGAGAGATCAGTATTGCGTCGTCTACATAGTAGATTATTTTAAGTTGTTTTTCTACCATTCGCCATTTGCCTCATTATAAATATAGCGTCGATGCATAATCTTCCGACCTAAAACCTTGTGGTTCTTCTGCCAGTGTTATAATTTCATTCAGTTTATTTGTTATCACTTTGGTTGTTAATTTTAGTGTTGTGTTTCATAAATTAATTCCCATTCCCTTGATCTCCATTCTTGAGGACTACTATTTTTTGTTCTATTATTTTATAAAACTTAGTATAATAAAATTAAAAGTGTTCAGTTAATTTGAATTTTAGTTTTATTTAGGACAATTTCAGTAAGTAATACAAAAAAATGTACTTCAGATATACTAAGCTAAATTGTCCTAAGTGGTAATTTAATCAAAAATCGACTAATCTGGAAAGAATAAAACAAAATTCTGACTAGCAATTAAATTCTATTCTTTGACATAATATATAAAATAAAACATAAAGACTTCTTTAAATTACCAAGCGTTATACAATGAAAAGAAACAAAAACTTGATTTTCTCAAAACCTAAATTTTGCAGATAGGACCTTTCATGTTAGGACGGCAGAATTGTAGTGAAGATATTAAATCGCTCACTCCTCTTACACTCACCTATAGAATTTTTAATGAATTGTTTCAAAACATTTAATCTTCTTTTAATAATGTCCAAATCTTGTAAAAGCAGGCTAAAGACATCCAATTGGGTTCACCACTTCTGGGGGTATACTATCGAGTCTGGGAGACTTTCGTGCCCTCAGGGCGGTAAAGCCGGTCGGCTTCGGCATCCAACTGCACTCAATGCCAAACGCCGGACAAAAGCAACTCTCGGATAACCTCAATCTCCGTGTCCAGTTGTATCTTACACAGAGGGTACGCCCTTGAATTGCTTGTTAACTCTACTTCCCATCCTCATTTAACTTGCCACATCGCCCCTCAGTGTCTCTTTTTTTTGGTTCTGATCTTCGTTTTCAGTTACTTCTTTAAAGCATTGTATATCGTGTCCTGTCTATCACTTCACTTTCCTCTTTCTTTTGCCACCGTGGCCTGACTTAATAGAGCACCATCAGTAAGGAATTTAATTCCTTTATCTGAGCTTTTGTATAGTTTCTCACAGACTCTCAGTATTGATTCGCATCCTTCTGTCGATGGCGGATGGCATCTTTCTCTCTTATCATTTGTCCAAGTTCCATCAAACGCTAACCAATCTATACCCGCCTTCCTACTGGTCCAGTGATGACCCCTTGTAGATAGTCCCCATATCCACCATCGAAAAGCCAATGTAGCCATGTTTTCAGTGTTATCCAGCAGTACGGCTTAGTCTCGATGTTTTCTGACTGCATTCTGTGTATCGAAGGAGACATCGATATACTACTAAAGTTGGCTCCCAACCAGTGTTTAGAACAACCAGAGCCCCTATCTACTCTGTAAGCACTTTTCCATGAGCGTCTATTCCATCGCTTTGTCGTTGAGGTCCCCAAGTACCATACACTCGCTTCCCAATGACCTGATCAATGACCACATTCATAATTCTCTATCAAACCATTCCCTACCAAACATCAACATGAGGTTTGGTACCTTCGCTATCAGGATGACAATCTTCCTTTTATCCGTGGAGACCATGGCCAGATCGTGAGTTAATCTAGCCTTTCTTACATTCACCTCTTTGACGCTTATTCATTTTTGATAACTCAATCACTAGAGTCCTATCCTGTTGCCATCTGCACCTCTTGCCTTTTTTATGATTCCTCTTTTAATGATTCCTCTATATTAGCGACATTAAGTCGATGTTGAACTGTGGTCTTCCTCGTTGCAGTTGTAGTATCTTATTGTGTTGCTCTGGTTACTGCAGTTGCTCATGATCCTCCAGCCCCCTTCTCTTGCTTCCCTTCGCAATTTTTAGCTATATGATCATGTTCTTGGCATATATAGCATCTTATCACCTTCACAATCTCTTTCATTGTAATGTGGACCATCCCGATTTTTACCTTGATGTTTCTAGCTCTCTCGTGGCTTCGTCCTCCTTACATATTTTATCTTTTTCCCTGTTTTTATATCAGCTTTTCTGTGATTAGCCCATCCATGTCCACAAGCAGCAACCCTTTTTTCACTCTTCTACCTTTGCAACCACTTGTATTGTGCATCATTTACTTGACGCCACCAATGCAATAAGTTAAAGTCTAGTAATATGATGTATATCATATTTAAAAACTCTTTAAGATCATAGACATTCGTTTCGATTCATTCAGCCGGCTGGCGATGTATCCTTTCAAGATTGTTAACCTTATTTTTCATTCACTTTTTCCAGTAAAGTAATTGTTTTTATAGTTTAACCTAAGTGTTTGGCAGATTGGTTACATCTCACGGCTTTTCTGTAAAGTTTTTAGTAAAACTAATGATTTTGACATTACTTTTACTATATTTCACACAAGCTAATTTTCTTCTATGATTTATATTGTAAGTCAGCGTTCAACGATATGTTTCTGTCTCACATTTAACCTATTCATAACGATATTACCTCACACTGTCGTTTTTATTTGAGATAAGTTAAGATTTGGAAGTAAAGAGATGGATTGGTCGAAAGAAACTTTCATGGCTGCGGAATATTAGACAATGGTGTGGTTCCACAGTAGAAGAATTATTCGCGCAGCAGCCGACAGAGAAAGGTTTCAGGAAATTGTAAACATGATGACGGCCAACGTCTGAATACGAACACGGCACCCAAGAAGAAGAAGAAGATTTGGACATTATTCTGTCCAAATTTTAACTTATCTCAAATATATTTTTGTCTCTTGCTATTAACTCTGATAATTATTTAATAATGTTTTTTTGCGTAACAAGATTGCGTTCATTTGTGTGTATTATTAATTTCTTGCACTTCCAGAAATGTATAATATATAAATTACAATCTACTTGTATTTTTACTTAATAGTTCTTATATTTTTTTAGATGTTGCTCAGACCTTTCGACACATACCTATCGGATAATAGCTCCCATTCAGATGCAGAATTTTCCGATATAAAATGCCTGGTGGAAGGACTTATTAAGGTTTTTATAGTAAAAATTCACAAATTACCATCTACTCATGCGATCAAAATCTATAAAATGTTAGTAAAATTTTTGGAACTGCACTACAATAAGCCAAAGTTGTTTGAAAATTGTCCGATCGTTAGAAAAATGGTATGTATAAGTATAAATGTACTATGATGATTCTATTTACTTAACATTACATTTCTATCAATGTATCACAATCAATCAATCAGTGTATCACAAAATCTATAACAGGTCGTTCTATCTAAGGATTATTACAAAACTAAATAGAGTAGAATAGTGTTGCATGTCTACTTGCAACATGCCAGTCTCATAGGAGCATTTAAATTTAGCAACCTATTTCTGTGTTTATTCTTAATGACATATAATGTTGAGAATGATGTCTCACAGAGATAAGTGGAATGAAAAGGAAGAAGAAGTTCCAAAGCTTTTTTACTTAGCAGTGGACTTTCATCAAGTAATCCTATCCAAAAATCTGCAACATTTTCGCAGTGAGATTTTATCACTTTTAAATGATCATCGGATGAAATTTCAATAAGCTGTTCATTTTCCTGAATAGACAGATTATTATTGTGGGTAGCTAAAAAGGGATCAATCACCCACAGATTATTTTTCCTCACATCTGTATCAGCAGGGAAGTACTTTTCAAAGTAATCTTGAAGCGACTTAATGTAGGACTTAACCAGTGAATGTAAAACATCCTCATTTAAGCCTTTATTTTCAGAGATAAAATCTGAAAACAAGTTGAACATTTCAAACGATCCTTTTCCAGCTTCGGACTCCCATAGCAACAATTTTTTCTTAAATGAATCAATTTTTTCCAAAGGTCAAATGCGGTTTTAGATGGTTCCTGCAGGCCTAGATTCAATATGTTGAGCTGTTCAAAAATATCTGCTAAAAAAGCTAACTGGGTCATAAATTTCTCCGTCACGCAGTGTTTTCGCTAAATCAGGTTTTTTTTTTCATCAAGATACATACATACTTCTTCTCGAAGTTCATAAAATCTGGCTAAAACCCGGCCCCTGGACAGCCACCTAACTTCGGTATGTAGAAGGAGATTGGAATGGATGGATCCCATGTCCTCGCATAACAAAGCAAACAATCTCGAACTAAGAGCATTACTTTTTATAAAGTTCACGGCCTTTACCACAGTAGTCAAAACCTTGTTTAGGTCGGGACTTAATCTTTTGGCAGCAAGCATTTCGCGATGAATAATACAGTGTGTTAAAACAATATCACGGTTTCCTTCTTTCCTTACAAAACTTGGCAAGCCTGTTTTGTGACCTGTCATTGCCGCGGCACCATCAGAGCAAAGTCCTACACAGTCTTTCCAAGAAAGATTTTTAATTGTGAAATATCCGTCAATGGCTTTAAAAATGTCTTTTCCGGTTGTGTTACCTTGCAACTCAATCGAGGTCAGGAACTCTCAGATAATTTTTTGTTGTCTTTATCTATGAATCGTATATAAACAAGAAAAATAGCTTTATTGGTAATATCTGTAGATTCATCAAGTTGTACAGCAAAAATCTTTGAGGAATGAATTTTCTTTAGAAGTTGGGTTTCAACATCTGATGCCATTTCTTCAATTCTCCTACTAACGGTGTCATTGGAAAGAGGAATATTTTGCATTTGTTTAGCGTATTTATCACCTAAAATTGCTTTAGTTGCATCTACGATACATGGTAAAACTAATTTCTCACCAACAGTAAAGGGTTTTTTGGTTTTTTGCGATCCTAAGTGAAACTTGATATGACGCCTTCAAAGTAGCTTTATCATAAGTTGAGTATGACTTAAGGATATTTTTTGACGATTTTAGTTCCGTCTCCTTCCTCTTAAAGAAATCTACATGTTTTATTCGCACGAAGGACGCAGAGGAATTGGTAGAAAGCACGCCTCTTGTTGAAGAATATCAGGGAGTGACAGGAATAAGAAGCTGAGCAACATTTAGAATAGCTCTAGACAGAGACAGTTTCGCCATGTTTATCGCCAACGTCAAGGGGACTTGATAGGGCACGTTAAGAAGAAGAGACATGTTTCCGGCAAAATTTTTATGCTTGTTTCAAAGTGTCTAGTTAATTTTGCCGGATTCATTGCCTCATTACTTAATACCTCCGCACAAATTACACATTGAGGTAACTGGACACCAAATTCTTCAATGAATGTAAATCCACATGCTATGTAGTCAGGATTGTACTTACGGTTAGCAGCCTTTCTTTTAGGAACCAGTTTGAGTTAATATTGTGCTATCACTGGCAATATTACTAGTAGAACATCCTGTTTTAACGTTCTCACTATCCGTCTTCTTAAAAAAACCCGAAAGTTTCATCTGTTTGCTCATTTTAGTAAACTACAACCACCAAGCCAAAAAAAGACGCACGCTCGTCACTTGACAGTTGAGTTAGCACTGAGTCACTGAGTAGTGGCGCGATCAAAAACGCAGTGGTCGCAGTGTCCTGTACGTACACGACAGCGGCCGAAACTAAACGAAGATAATGCAACTATATTGGCGCGTGAGGGAAAATACGCGGAAGATTGAGGTGAATGAACCTGTGTTCAGGCGCGCTTGGTCGTCTGGAAAACGTTTTGAGTTAAAAAGATAGGCCGGCGCATTAATTTACGTCTCAAGAACCAAGTTGTAAATTGATTATTTTATGACTGTTTCACTTCGCGGACCACAGGTTGTGAATCACTGTTCTAAAGCAGCAGACACAACAGCACCAACAAACTCCAGCAATTATCTTTCTGATATGGTAGTTCTAATATGTCGATTGCGCAGATTGATAACTTTGTTTTGGTTCGATACATTGGTCAAGAGACCTAAAGGACCAATGAGAAGGTCACGTGCTCGATAATAAACCTAGCCCATAGACAAAGATGCAGGGACTGCTTTACGTCAGTCTTCTGTGTTGCACTGGTGGAACGCAACTCTAGTGCAGCGGTCAGTATATCTTGTATTATATGTCTATTGCGATATGTAGTAATACCAATTTGACCCTTGACGTACTTGTCCTCGATCTTGTAGGAATTAGCCATATTTTGATGTGAAATTCTAAGAGGTGGTGTTCTGATTCTTTTATGACTATTGATGAATCTTTTCATTGGACTCGGTGCTCATTATCCCAGGCATGTTTGCATATCTAATCAAAGTCTGTTTTTAATGTATGATTCATGCTCATTTATCCTAAAATTTAGTGATCTGAAAGTTTTTCCCATATAAAAATTGTTGCATTCGCAAGGTATTTTATAAATGCAGTTCTTTGATCTCCTCTGTTGTTGTTGCGTTTGGTTTTGGACATAGTAAATCTCAGTTGGCTGTTTGTTTTAAATGTTGTGATATTGAATTTATTTCCTATCTTTTTTAATTTTTCTGATAAGCCTTTTATTATAAAAATACCATTGTTGTTCTCTTCAAATCCTTTCTTGTGAGATTTGTGGATCGTTTTTGGTGTTATTCTTTCTTCAATCTTGTGAAATTTCTTGTTAATAAATGACAATGCATAGTCAATTTTTGTTAAATTCTTTGTTAGCAGGTTTTTTCTTCCTGAAATGCGTTTTCGTTGGAACGGGTGTAGGCTCTATCATATATTGATTTGATGATTCACTTTTTGTTTATGTGACGGGTAGCTCTTTCGAGGCGACAGACCCAGTAAAACACAGGTTGAAATAAAAATAAATCCATTAATTTAACGTATATACAATAAATAAAATTAAAATGTCTTCTATGCTCTCGTCTGGATCCCGCGAGTGTGAACTCCCCGGCGAACGTCTGTAAAAGAAAGAAAAAAAAATATTATTACTAACAAAGAAATGAAATACGCGAAGTCGATCGCACGTAGACTTATACCCGCTTCCACCTCAATTCAGCGGAAGCTCCGAACGCACTCGCAAACAAAACATTCGGTTGTGCAGATCCACGTTGACGTAACATTCAATTCACGATACCGATGGGTTATGCTTGGTTAAGAACAGAGTACGATCCTCAATACGGAAATCTCTATGTCCGGGTTGGCTCGCAGATTCACTACAACCAGCGAGCCAGGGAGTCTAGAGCGCTAGCCACAAGACTATCTAATTCCGCCAGTCGCTCGCCTTAAATAGCCGCTCTGAATCCCACTTCGTCGTCTCGTCGTGGAAGTGGATGCGCGAATATCGACACTCCCAACGGTTCGAACTGTTAACGATCAACACATCGTTAAATTTATATAGTGGTTTGAATGGTAATCGAAATATCTGTTAGTGTGGGTTGGTTTTCTATAGATTGTAGTTACATATCCTATATAATTTCTGTGTGATTAACACAGCAGGTACACAATGGTAGTGAGTTGTATGCCTTATCCATGGTGAATTTAAGTCATTCTTTGCAGTTAATGTCCATCAAAAATTTGTTCAATGCTTCTTGTCCATGAGATCTTTTGGAGAACACATCATCTACATATCTCCACCATATTGTGGGTTTTTGGTAATGTTTGTACACAATATTTTTCACAAATTCTTCACAAATTCCATGAATATATCTGCTGTTGATGGAGAGAATGAAGAGCCCATGGCTAATCCAAAATCTTGTTTATAAAAATTATTATCTAATTGAAAATAGGTGTTCTCAGTGCATATTAAAAACTCCATTAACTAATACATTCAGTTTTATTTCAGTATCCATGTCTCGTCCTTCTCTTATTTGTTTCCAATTATTTTTAAGGTTTTTTTCATTGGAACATTGGTGAATAGGCTGTTGATGTCAAAACTATTTTACATTCATTAAGAAAAATGTGAATTTTGGAATATTTGCACTTTATATATTGATTTTTTTTTCAGATTTTTGAGTGTTTCTTAAAAATAAGAGCAGATCCTTTATACCATCTCGGTTATCAGGATGGAAAAAATCTTAAATTCAGTTCATACATATGTGTTGTCTACAAGAGTACCGATAGAGGAAGTTTGGGGTCTCCAGTGCCTCAATCTCCCGCTCCACATCAACGGCTTCCCGTTACTGTGACACCTGTATCTCTTCGAGCCGCTTTCAAGATATTTATAACTTGTCTAAAAGTGGAAAAAGGTAAGTCTTATTGAATATGTAATTTAATATTATTGTTGGGCAAGTTTATTTAAACTCAATAGTAAAGTTTGGCAGTATCTAGTTTGGTCCGATCTTTTGACATTATTTTTGTAGTTATTCTCCAGTTACCATCATAATAGTTAACTGAACGCATCTAGACCTTTAAAAAATTGATCTTTTTCTATAAACCAGGTCTCCACAGCTTCTATACCTCATATCACCTATACGTTGGAAGAAAATTTAAGCCGTTTTACACTTTTTTCAGTTAGGAAAGACACATATGGGGAAGGGGGTATTCGCATAATTTGAACTCTAAATCACGAATATTGTTTGCATGACAATGTAGTTTGCATGACAACTGTGTGTAGTTGCATAGTCCTACAAAAACAAAAGTCTTTAAGACTACTTTCTGCGTCCTCTCTTCAATTTTTTTTATCGTAGAGAAGTGAATAATAATTCCCAGTTATTTTTCTACCCTTATCCAGAAAATAAATCATAATTATTCCTTGGTAACCCAACAACTGAAGCAAAAACTTTTTCTGAAGATTTTTTAAGACGAAATTTTCTTTCTTGTCTTTTTCTTCTACAAACAAACAAAGTGAAGTTGCAATTTATATAAAAGAAAATCTTATGTATTCTTCTCTTAACCTAAATGAATATAATGTACAGCAAAGTTTAGAGTTTTGTGTAATGTATGTACCTTCAATAAAAAACCAATACAGTAGAACTCCAATTATCCGAATTAATGGGGACCGGGACCCATTCGGATAATCAAATTATTCGGATAATCGGAGTTTTTTAATAAAAATTGCCATTGGAGAGAAAAAAAGCTACGTTTTGATATTGCACTATTTTTTAATTGAATAAAATGAAAGAAACATGATATTTTCACATGTTTTAAATGTAAATAAAATGTACATATGTACATACATACATACATACGTACAAGTTTAGAAATAAAAATCATTGTCTTTTAAACATCTCCGTCAATGTAAGCTGTTTTGCGTTCTTCATCCGTTTTCGGGCAGCCAGGTCACGCATTCGCTTGACGGTGAGCAGTTGCAAGTGGTCACACTCGGGCTGACGCTCCATCCAATTCAAAGCAGTCTCGAGGCCGGCAAATGCTTCACTAGCTGATGGTCCAGCGTCTACTTCAACATCAGCAGAAAGTTCTTCTTCCACTTCCACTTCAACATCTTCTCTCACACTTTCAACAATTTCATCGTCATTGAGAATTTGAAAACCAGGGTCAGACGTGTCACAAGCCATCCACTCTCCTACATCTTCAGCACTTACTTCTGTACAACCAGGAATTTTTACAATCATTTTTCTCATTTCCTCTAGTGGCAACGCATCTTCATCATCTTCATCCTCTCCATTTTCTTGTTTCTCATTTTCTTTTTTTTTGTTCTTCTCAGACGGTAGGCCTTTCAGTTTATTCCACGCACGTCTTAGCGTCACTGCCGTAACCAAACTCCAAGCTTCCGCTACCATGTAACAGCAGTCCTTTAAATTTATTTTGCTATGATTTGCCAAAACCAATTCTTCATCTTCAGCACCTTCGATCAGCAGTTTTCTCAGCAGTTGCCTTCTGTAATGGCGCTTCATTGTTTCAATAACAGACTGGTCCATGGGTTGCAGCAAACTTGTAACATTGGGAGGCAAAAACGTCATTTTAAACTGCCCATTCTCTCTTTCCAACAGTTCTGCTGTAGGATGAGTGGGTGCGTTATCAACAATTAAAAGCACCTTACTGCCTTCTTTTCCCACCGATTTTTGGTGCTTTTTCACTTCAGGAATAAACACTTCATCATACCATTCGGTAAACAAAGCTGCAGTCATCCAGGCCTTGGGTTGACTTTTGTAGAAGAGTGGAAGTTTTTTTACGTTTTTAAATGCTCTTGGATTTTTTGATTTTCCTATCAAAAGAAGTGGTAGTTTATGATTTCCAGTGGAGTTGGCACAGTTAAGCACTGTAACACGTTCTTTACTGACCTTATGTCCAGGGGCACTAGATTCCCTTTTAGAAGCCAAAGTGGTTTTTGGTAATGCTTTCCAAACAAGGCCAGTTTCATCGGCATTATAAACAAACTCCGGATCATAGGATTCTGCTGCAGTTTTAAATTTTTCAATAAAACTTTCAGCAGCTGCAGAGTCCGCTGAAAGCTTCTCACCAGCCAAATCTAACTCGCGTACACCATGCCTGAATTTAAAGTTCCTTAGCCAGCCGTTACTAGCCTTAAAAGATGAATAACCAAGCTTTTCTGCTAAGATTTTGGCTTTTTCACAAAGGATTGGGCCTGAAATCGGATTTCCCATAGAACGTTGCTGCAAAAACCATTTAAACACGGCATCTTCCAAATTTTTGTTGGTTGCTGTCTTCATTGTTTTCCTGGAGGAACTTCCATCTTCATTTTCAAGCACCGAAACAAAGTTTAAAAGTGTTGACTTACTGTTTTTAATGTCACAAATTGTTGCTTGTCCAACACCATAAATCTCAGACAACTTCTTACCCGTTACACCTTTATCGAGTTGCTCTATAATTTTCAGTTTGTCCGCTAACGATAGCACAACACGTTTTCTTTTCGAAGCCATGGTAAAAAACAATACAAACGTAAGCCGTAGCGAAAGAGTAGCGTTTTCGAGCAAGGTCAATAGCACACTGACTAATGTAACTGAACAAACAATGACAGGTGCGCCGTGACTCATAGCACGTGTTGTGCATACACTGACGCCGCGGACTTTGGACAATTTTCTGATTTTTTCTGAAAGTGATTCGGATAATCGGCGATTCGGATAGTCGGAGTTCGGATAATTGGAGATTCTACATGGTATTTTAAACTATGTACAAGATCGGGTAAGGGTGACTTTGACTTATTTTTGGTGAATTTTGACAATGTCATAACGTCCGTGCTTAGTAAAGCAGACAAACTGATCATATTTGGTGATTTTAATATAAATTTTAAAATTGAATCTGACCCTTCTTTTGATATTCAAACTCTATTAACATTTTTGGTCTACAAGTAACTATAAACGATTATACTAGAATCACATCCTAGTCCAGTAGTTGCATCAACAACATTGTGACAAATTTTTCTGAAAATATCTAGAGTGGGCGTATTTGAACCTTGTTTTTCTGACCATCCAGCTCAATTTTGGAGTATTATGAAGGGGAGTATTATGAAACTATACCTTATTTTTTGCAGACAATTAGAAAATCCGATAAAATACAGGGTGTTCCATAAGAAAAAATATAACTTTGAAACGCCGCGCTTTATTGTGACACCCTGTATATTTCAGAATAATTTTAAAATATGGCCTTTATTAACCTACATGGAGGAGGAGTCAACCTTTTACCTATATTTTTTACTACCTATGTACAACCTACAAATATCAGTAAACCTTTTAAAATAGTTACCACTAAAACATAAGCCTTCATTAAATTTAGTAAAAAATTTTAATTTCTATTATCAAATATCGATCGACTGTGTTAACTAAGTATATATATATTTTTTTTCTTTAGACTGGGAAGTTCTTAGTTTAGTAATAATAGAAATGACGAAAGCTTTACAAAACAAAGCCCTTCTTGTATCGAAAAACGGAAACACTGAGTTGGATTTACTAGTCGATGTTCTCACATCAATGGTAAGTGCATCTTTTAAACATTTTCATTTTTCATTTTATCATCATAAACTTTCTCAAAACTATGTAAAAATTCCTATAGCAACTATAAATAAGCAAAAATAAAAACTAAAATATGATCAGAAGAGTTTTAAGGTGGTACAGATAATTTCCACACAGTATTTATTATCAAACATTATTTAAGGCCTACAAATTGCAATAAAAAGAATAACAACTCTCAGAGACCACTATTACACAAAATATGCTCGAAGATCAACAATACACTTATTGCAGTACATAAGAAGATGTAAAATTAATGGGAAAATCCCAGTAGTTGGCTGTATACCATCGGTTAAAAAAACATACAGAAGCTAAGACACTTCACACTTGTATTTTGGTATAAAAACATATAGTTATAACTTTTTAAAAAAGTGTCGTCAAAATTTATGTAGTAGCATAACGTTTTCGATCTGAACAGATCATCCCCAGTGCCTTATATAGTTGAAGCTAACAATAAAGTTGTGGCTGTGACATCCATATATGGGTTTACATCATTCCAAATTTTAATTATGTTGTGAGTCACAACAATAAAGTCTTCAATCCGGATTCCGTCCATAACGAAGCACGGCTGACAACTTAATAATGTTACAAACAGATATCACAACCGCCTTTCAAAATAAGCAAGATTTAATAACATGTATTCGACACTTTATTCCGTTCTACTGCATTGACCAAATTAAAAGAATACAATATTACGGGAAATACATTATCTTTTATAGAACAGTTTCTTTTTATCACCGCTTCAAAGTATTAGTTAACGGAAAAGCTTCCTCAACGTACGTTCAGGAAAATGGGGTACCCCAAGGATCAATTCTAAGTTCCACTTTATTTATAATAACTATTAATGATATTTGCAAAAATATTCACAACCCAGTGAAGTACAACTTATGCTGACGACCTGATTTTATATTGCCTCGGTAAAGATACGTTGACAATTACAAACGTAATCCAAAAAGCAGTAAATGAACTAACTTCTTGGTCTATTAGCTTTGGTATTAATTTCTCTGCTCAAAAATCAAAAGTACTCAAATTCAGTAGAAGAACACGTAGCATATTATTACCTCAAATTACATTAAATGGTACTCCGCTCACAGTAGCTAATGAACACAAGATACTAGGTTTAATTTTTGAAAGTCGACTTACATGGAAAACACAGATTACAAACGTCAAAGGTAGCTGCTTAGCTTGATTAAATCTATTGAAATCTCTAGCAAACCATCACTGGGGAGCTGATCAAGATATCATAATTGAGCTATACCACAGCCACCTTTACTTCCAAGCCATGAAGTAAAAAAGGCAACACCGCATTCTATGACGTCGGTAGTCCGATAATCAGCTGTAAGGTCTACCAGAAAATGAAACTAATTTGAATTTTAGGAAACTGATATTTTGAAAACTTCAATACATTACAGAAATATTTTTAGGGAAATTAAATTAATAAAACCTTATACATACCTAGTAAATATATATAAAGTTTTATTATTATTTAGGTTATATTATCAATAAAATAATCACTAGAGTAAAATTTATTGCACTTAAAATACAGTGTCAAACAGTTAATCTTACAATCAAATGCAGTCAAGAATTTCTTGAAATTTTAAATATTAAGTACTTAAGCATATAAATAACACAATACATTAACACCACATTTAAAAAGATTATTAAAAATACAAAAGATATAAAATTTGTTAAGTAAAAACTTAGTGTAACTATTATGATTAAAAAATTCATCCTAAGAAATCAGACACAATATAAATATGGTTCTAAATTAATCTAATTGAAAATTAAATATTTTACTATTTACTTATAACTTTTGTTGAATTTTCATACTTAGGTATACAAAAGTAGCAATTTTAAATATGAATAGGTTTGTTGTCATATAGACCAAGTTAAAAGAGGTATACATGAAAAATGTGTTGAATGTAACATATCATTTATAACTTATCGATTTAAAATAGCCTATATGCTCAAAAGATTTTTGAATGTAATACTCAAATTTGTTATCACTTATCTAAAAAGCAGATCTAAATGAGAAAGTAAGTTCTCTAATTGTGACCATCTTGTTAATTTACTATATTGTAAATCCATTTCAAATCATTATTACTTAATCTATTCTTACCTACATCGACGATTACACTAAAATTACTGCTAACTATTACACTACATATTACACAAATATTATCACACTTGTGTCCCAACTGAATAATGTTTAAAACATAGAAATATACAGTCACTTGTAATTTTACTTGTCTAGTTTTTCAATGGGATATTATTGTCTAAGTCTAGTTGTCATAATTATGTTATCTCTTGTTCCCTCTTCTTATGCAAAAAGTTTCTTCTGTCTTCGGGATTCCTTCTTTCTTTAGTATGATGAACAGTTACATATGATGGTACTTCAGGAAATATATTAGGAACTGCATTGTCTTTTAATTTGGGAAATATTAACTTTTCAATGTGTACATTTCCATCTTTATCTTCTCATTGTTCAGTCCGCTGAATATCGTCTTCATGAAAATGTTTGGCATATACTACGGAAGATTTGGTAATTGTATAGCCTTCTCTATGAATAGAGCATAACCCAGTATACCTTCTTTGGGGATCTTTGGGAAACAAAAAGTACTTTCTGCCTGTTTCGTTTTTAAAGTACTGGCATAATTGGTTTTGCAACCAGGTACACAACAATGCCTGAGCATCTGTAACAAAAAACAAAAGTATTATTATTGTTGTTTTTAGTTTACATATTTTGTAACGAGAAGCAAAAGTATTATTATTTTCAGTTTGTTTTGTAGGTTATATTTATACTTGCCTTTTAAATTGTCGTTAAGAATCTTCTAAAAGTTCTAAACTGAATGAAATTTCACTTATATTAATCTTTTCTAATTGATTTAAACACAATTTACAAATAAAACATTCGAATAAAGTTAAAAAAACACTAAATTCAACAAACTTTACAAGCCTTCTTATATGAAATGTTAAACAAAACAAACCACAGTCGGACTACCACGCGTTGTTGCCAAATTTCTACTTCATGGTTTGGAAGTAAAGGTGGCTGTGGCAATACATATCTCTCATTCACTCTCGATACAATATTCTGGGTAACATCGATAACCATTGCATTGCGAGGTCTCGTTTATATTCATATCTGACAATTTAGACAAAAAAATTCGTGATAAATTCTTTTGTTTTGACAATTAAAGATCTAATATTTTTACATATTCCAGATTACAGAGAAAATTTACAATCTACCAGAATCTCTTAACGTAAAAGTTTCAAGACCCGATTTTCATGCCACAGTGCTTCTAGCGGTAGTGAATCTAGCTTCCTATCACAACTACCTAGATCAAATACATCAACAAAAAATTGTCCGATGTCTCATCAAATGTTCCAATTCCATCGGCCCGAGAAGTTCGAAACACTGTATAGCCGCATTGACACTTTGTACCTTGGAAATGAGAGAAACGATGGTTAAATGTCTGCCTGAAGTACTGCTTAATTTGTCGAAGATTTCTGCGACTGTGCACATTGGTATTCCAATTTTAGAATTTTTGTCGAGTAAGTATTACATTTGTTATATATTTATATTTATTTTAACGAACAACCTATAGGAGTAACAATAAAACACTGAAAACTTTGTTTTCAAACTTCCACAAAATTTATTTTAACTATTATCACTACAACTGTTTCGGCTGATTGCCTTTCTCAAGTGATCTATTTTGTCTTGGGTTTACAAATTTATGGTCTCTAATGAAATAGGTTGAGGAGGGAAGAACTGTTTGTCTCAAGTTGGTTATTCAGAATTATATTTGTGTTTTTTAATTTGTTGATTTCCATAGATTCTAACAAAGATAGCTTAAGGCCTTTATTTTGAATGTGAAGAATTTTAAATTTGTCATTAAAAGAATGATTATGATCTAGAAGGTGAAGTGCGTATGTCGAATCTGTTTTTCTATTCTTGAAAGCCCTTTTATGTTCTGCTATTCGTTTATCAAAGTTTCTACCAGTTTGACCGATGTAAGTTTTTGGGAAGTCGCCACATTGAAGTTTGTACACACCACTATTTAAGTGTTTTTTTATTTTGGCTCTTGTTATTTTTAATATATTTGCCTAGGTTGTTATTTGTTCGGAAAGCTGGTGTCATTCCTTTCTTTTATTATGTGTTTGACAATTTTTGTTGTTATTTTGCCTGTATATGTAATCGAGCAGAAGGTACTGGGTTTTTTCTCTGGTGGTGGAAATACTAATTTCAGGGCCTTTCTAGTGTAGTTTTTGATTTAACATTTTATTAATTGTTTGTTCGTTGTATCCGTTGTTTACTGCTATGTGCTTAATTATATTTAAATTCTGTCTCAAAGTTGTTTTTTGACATCGGAATTTCTGTTAATCTATGTAACATAACTATGATAAGCTGCCAGTTTATGTTGTGTTGGATGGGATGATGAATTGTGTATAGTCGTGTCAGTATGGGTAGGTTTATGAAATATGGAGAAGTCATGTTTGTTTTGAAGTCTGCTAATTTTTAAATCTAAAAAATTTATGGATTGATTTTGTTCTGTTTCTATTGTAAATTCAATATGACTATGAAGTGAATTAATATACAATAAAAATTGGTCGAGTTGCCTGTTAGTTCCGGTGAAACATACCAGTACGTCGTCTACGTATCTCCACCAATATAAAAACTGTTTGAATACGGGATGTTTTGAAATCTTTGTCTCTAGATGATCCATAAAAATATCTGATAGCAATGGCCTTAGAGGATTACCCATTATAAGTCCTGCACTGAAGATGTAAAATTTCAGATGTAATTATTGGATTTGTATTATTTTGGTCTAAAAGGTTTTTTACTAGAATAAAAGTTTCTGTAGGAGGGATACTAGGAAAAAGATTTTTTACGTCAAATGAAAATTAATCTGGTGTTCCTACAGAAACTTTTATTCTAGTAAAAAACCGTTATTTTAGTAAAAAACCCATAAAATCGGTTAATAATCTAATGTTAAGCAGTGTAGGCTTTCAAGACCGGGTTTTGCAAAGGTACACTGTTGTCTGGGTTTATACGTCGAATTGTAAGTTGAATACACTTGGCGCAAATCGTGCAACTCGGTGATATTTAATTATAAAAATGCACTGCCTATTTACTTATTGACTTCTTTGGTTTGGTTTTCCCCAATATTTTTGTTGCTTTCTCAGTTATTATGTTTTTACATTTTGTCCACAGTTCCTCTACATTTTCCCCCACCTCTCTATACTCTCTCGCAACGGTTTCAATGCGCAGATTATCAACGTTGATTCTGTCTTGTTTCGTGTGTTTATCTTTCTTTAGGTTTGATATTCTTCCTCTGATTTTTGCCATTACAAGAAATTGGTCACTGTCAATGTTTGGGCCTCGGTAGCTTCTGACGTCTATGAGATCGGAAGAGTGCCTTGCATCTATCAGGATGTGATCTATCTGGTTAATGGTTTCGTTATCAGGGGATTTCCATGTTCCTTTGTGTATCATTTTATGGGGAAATCTTGTTCCTCCTACTATCATGTTTTTAGTCTACAGGAAATCACCGAAGAAAAAATTCAATGTAGAATCACTGTGGAACGACTCTACAAGAGAAAGGTGTTCTTCTAATTAGGTGTATAAGCACGAGTGCATGATAGTGAGGGGTACTTTAAGTACATGGCTCATCAAACTAATTAATCTGTGTTCTTCACATTTTCTAGCGTTGGTTTTTTAGGAAGTGGAATGAATATTGATAGCAGCCAGCCTTCTGGTAAAAAGTCAGTCTCGTAGATGTTGTTAAATAGCTTCGTAAGAGCTGTGATTTACTTCTTCGTTTGTTATTTCTGGGCCGTAAGGATTGTTTATTTCAGTCGGACTTCGTGCTGCATCTTCGAATAATTCTTGCATATATTCTTTGCATCTTTGTAATTTGTCTTCAATTGTAGTCAAAATATAGCCTTCAATGTGTACAACTATGCCTTCATTGCGTTGTTTTATGGTGTTCTGTACCTCTTTAATTTTTTTGAGTATATGGAAATCCTACTTGCGTTGTAGTGTTTCAATTTCCGTACATTTTTCCGCCGGCAATGCTTCGTTTGCTCCATTTATCTCCTTTAGTATAGTCTTTTGTATTCATTGTCATTTCTACCTTTTAATTTTCTTCGCTCTTCCATCATCACAAGGACGTCCTAGACTCTTGAAACATAGCGTGCTACCATTGTAAGGACAAACTTTATTTATTTTGACGGTCAACAGATCTTTTTCTTGACAACCCAACTACAGAAAAAGCTATCTTCCTTTGAAATTTGGTTATATCGACGAATTCTCCAAATGTCCTGGACAA
>OU898283.1:4890259-4906257 GCA_918026665.1 Diabrotica balteata | reverse complement strand
AAGTTGGCCATTCAGAATTATATCTGTGTTTTTTAATTTGTTGATTTCCATAGATTCTAACAAAGATAGCTTAAGGCCTTTATTTTGAATGTGAAGAATTTTAAATTTGTCATTAAAAGAATGATTATGATCTAGAAGGTGAAGTGCGTATGTCGAATCTGTTTTTCTATTCTTGAAAGCCCTTTTATGTTCTGTTATTCCTTTCTTTTTTATGTGTTTGGCAATTTTTGTTGTTATTTTACCTGTATATGTAATCGAGCAGAAGGTACTGGGTTTTTTCTCTGATGGTGGAAATACTAATTTCAGGGCTTTCTTGTGTAGTTTTTGATTTAACATTTTATTAATTGTTTGTTCGTTGTATCCGTTGTTTACTGCTATTTGCTTAATTATATTTAATTCTGTCTCAAAGCTGTATTTTGACATCGGAATTTCTGTTAATCTATGTAACATACTATGATAAGCTGCCAGTTTATGTTGCGTTGGATGGGATGATGAATTGTGTATAGTCGTGTCAGTATGGGTAGGTTTATGAAATATGGAGAAGTCATGTTTGTTTTGAAGTCTGCTAATTTTTAAATCTAAAAAATTTATGGATTGATTTTGTTCTGTTTCTATTGTAAATTCAATATGACTATGAAGTGAATTAATATACGATAAAAATTGGTCGAGTTGCCTGTTAGTTCCTGTGAAACATACCAGTACGTCGTCTACTATGGAGAATCTATGGAAATCAACAAATTAAAAAACACAGATATAATTCTGAATGACCAACTTGAGACAAACAGTTCTCCTCTCCTCAACCTATTTCATTAGAGACTATAAATTTGTAAACCAAGCCAAAAATAGATCACTTGAGAAAGGCAATCAGCCGAAACAGCTGTAGTGATAAGTTTTAAAATAAATTTTGTGGAAGTTTGAAAACAAAGTTTTCAGTGTTTTATTGTTCCATAAAATGAATTTCCATCAAGTAACGGTCGAATCCATCAATTATTATTAAATATTTTTAATTTTGACATTCTATACTATTAGGCGGTTTACCACTATAAGCAGAACCTTAACCGACTATTTTGTTGGCATTTCTACTGCACCAAACCTTTTTGTATTAAATTTTATATAGTTTTTAAAGTTTAAATGTAGTGTTTTAATTTTTCCAAATGTGTCGGAAATTGAGGCCAAACAAGTCGGCTTGGGTTACAAATGAACCGCCAAAGATCTAAGATCAAGGCTAAGAGACTTTTTAAAATATTGCAGAGAACCTACAGGTATGATCAAAAAAGTTAATGTTTCCAAAGAATCTGAACCCAACGTACTAACCCAAGAAACGTCTCAATTATCAGAAACAATTACAAGACCTAACCTAAGACACTGGTTGAACTTTCTTCCTTGTGTTTCTAAAGCTAAAACTGCAATCTGTGAATACCTGTAGTAATATCCGATCGCCGTTTTATTTGCTCTGACAATAACTTGGTTCCGAATGAAGAGTCTACGTCATATTTTTGAATTCTGATTTAGAATGTGACTGGACTGTGTGTTGATCCAGCAACGTTCAAGACGACGTTATATATTACCATAGGCCACCTTCTGCTATTTCTGGCTACATTATACGAACCAACCATTTGGTCTACAGTGTCAACCCCTGATTTCGTCTGATTGTAATAATTGATTATCTCTGGCTTGTGCGTATCTGAATTTACTACGTCATCGAAGTGCATACTAGATACTAAAATTACGTTTTTTCCCTTCTTTGGCACATGCGATACAAGAGTACAATCTTCACTTAAAGCAAAAAAGTTAGATTGTATTGGTCTGTTTGCCGTACTCACTAATTCAAGTGGTAGTTGATGTTTGTTTCTTCTGACTGTCCCTACATATGATAGTCTGTTCTTTTTCAAATCACTGACGAGAGTGAGATCGGTGAACCAATTACCAGCAGTGATATTTCGTCCTGAATTATAGATAAGTTCATCTAATCTCTTGACCACTTGTACCGGTTTATTGCTGACACAAAATGGACGTTCAGGCTGTAGTCCTGCATAAATTTCCATATTGCCTGTGTAAAATAGCTTAGAATCAACAATGAAAAAAATCCTACCTTTATTAATGTTCGTAGACAAAGAGTCATAGACATCACGCTAGCAACAGCTGAAATATCGAATAAAATTAAGAACTGGCAAGTATCGGACGATACCTCTATGTCTGACCACCGCTGGCTAACCTATAATATTGGTCTGGAAAAAAGCCTTATCAAATCGCGCGACCCTGGGAGGACGAATGTAGAACTCTACAACCGACTCTTAGAAGATTCTCTGCGGAATAAAAAGTCTTCAACTCCAAGAACTAATACAGAATTGGAAAGGTGTACGGTATCTATCAAAACAAAATAAGCTATGCTTATAAAAAATCCTGTCCAATAAGGATGGTCCAGGAAAGTCGCAAAACCAACTCTTGGTGGTGCACTGAATTGGAACACCTTAGGAAGAAAACAAGAACAGCTTTTAATAGAGCAAAACGCACCAAACTTAAAGAGGATTGGGATTCTTACCAATCAAATCTCAGAGAGTTTAAAAAACTCTGCAGACAAAGACAAAGAGCTGCTTGGAAAACCTTCTGTGAGGAAAACGAAGATTTCCCGCAGGCTTCCAGGCTACAAAAAGCGCTCTCAAAGGACCCACATCGGCATATCGGCATATTAACGAAGGAAGATGGAAACAAAACTTCAACCTTTGTGAAAGTGCTGAGGTCCTGATAAAAACACACTTTCTCGGATCTAGTGTCTCAACAGCACCAAACTGGATGGAAGAAGAAATCATATCCTTAATAAACGACTGGAATCTCGCCAGAACAATGATTAATGAGGAAAAGGTAAAATGGGCCATATTGTGCTTCACTCCTTTCAAATCACCAGGGCCTGACGGTTCTGTGGCACCTCGTGGAAATATTCAGCGCCTCTTTGGATCTGAGATATATTCCTAGGAAGTGGAGAGAGGTACGTGTGGTCTTCATACCAAAACCAGGTAGGATAGACTACATCCTACCAAAGGCTTTTTGACCAATTAGCCTAACATATTTTCTGTTAAAAACGATGGAAAAGCTATGCGAGAGGTACATATGGGATGAAGTTCTAGTCCATAACCCACTTCACCCAAATCAGCATACATATACTTCGGGAAGATCTACCGATTCTGTACTGCATCATGTAGTGCAAAGAATTAAAAGATCGCTGGATAATAAAGAATCCACCTTAGGCATACTCATAAATATTGAGGGAGCGTTTGATAAAACCACATTCCCAACCATCACCCAACAGCTAAACGTCAGGAATGTTCCCCTGGCCATAAGCGAATGGATATTCAGTATGCTCTCCAATAGAGCAATAAGCATAAATGTAGAAGACGTTTCTGTCAGAGGCATGGTTACGAGGAGGTGTCCACAGGAAGGAATACTATCACCACTCCTTTGAAACGTAGTTCTAGATACCCTGGTTGACCAACTCAGCCGCAATGGTTTCTACACAATAGCCTATGCAGACGATATTGCTGTCCTGCAAAGCGGTAAGTTTGAGAACACACTATGTGAGATATTACAGGTTGCTCTCCGACTAATAGAAACATGGTGCAAAAAACACTCACTATCTATAAATCCTCAGAAAACAGAGATGGTCCTTTTTACCAGAAAAAGAAGAATCACGGGCTTAATACCACCAAGGATTCTAAACTGCAGTCTAAATTTTTCTTACGAGGTGAAGTACCTTGGTATTACCCTTGATCGCTTGGATCTACACTGTTATTATTAGGCCAGTGCTAACTTACGGAGCTATTGATTGGGTACCAAAAGGGCTACAAGCAACAGAGATACACAAACTAAACCATATTCAGCGGGTGGCTTGCATAAATATAACAGGTGCCACGAAAACAACACCAACGGCTGCAATGGAGTCGATTATTGACATCACGCATCTAGATATATATGTCAAAGTACAGGGTTAGTAACGGAGTGTCATGAGTCACTAACTCAGGCTTCAGATGGTAATACCATCATCCTGAGGTGAATTAAGGGACACAATAGGAATAAAGGCAACTGCATTGCTGACCAATTGGCTAGGAAGGCAGCAGTCCAAAGACTTTTGGGACCTGGAGATCTTTTTGGTTGGTCAACTACAACAATCGCAAAAATTGTCAAATGTCACTCCCATTCGCAAACCGTAAAAAAAGGGAAAAGGGGCAAGGATGTAAACTTGCTAGTGTAACACTAAGTAACCTTAAAGAATCAGCATCAAAGAAGTACTTGAAAATGACCAGGAAAAACCTACGCTTTACAGTTGGTTTTTTAACTGCTCATTGTCAACTTAGCAAACATCTCCACACACTGGGGCTAGCAGACACACCTCTATGTAGAAAGTGTGAACGAGAAGACGAAACTGTAGAGCATGTCCTATGTGCATGCCCGGAGTTATCGTTATTACGAGATTAAGCGTTCGGCGAGTCCTGGCCCACACCTGCCCACATAAGAGAGATGTCTCCTGGTGACTTGTCCACCCTCCTAGAAATGGCAGGATGGACAATGAGCTAAGGGCGACAGCTCTCTGGGAAGATGCAAAATGTGTCAATTGTGGCCTACGTGCTGTGAAACTTAAATCGCCCTCCCTAATCTACAGATACAGAGAGATATTTACACTAAAAACTGTTTTTCTGATTTGCAACTGATTTGCAAAAAATTGGAAGGTAATAAAAAAAACTAACGTGAGTTTCGGATTTAGGAGGTCAAAATTAGCCAACAAAGGATGTTTCTTTTAAAACATCAAATTCATTATTGACCTGTGTTATGCAATATTCGTAATCTAAATAAAATTCATTTTGCTGCATCTTCCAATTTGCTAAATGAAATAAGGATTGTCAAAATAAATCGCAAAATTAATCCTGAAATATAAACTATTTCGAGGTTAGAAATTTATGCTAACCAAAAAATTAGATTATACCCGGTTAACTCCAACAAATTGTTTGCATATCAAGTACTAAACCATAAATTACTTTAACAGAGTTATATATGCTTTTCCTGTCCTATCCATGTTTATGATTTAAGACAACAAATAAAACACAAAGAATTGAAACAATTTTCAGATTTATGGCACGACTGTTCTGCATTCTGACCGCGGCGCAATAAAGCATTGCGGTACACTAAACAACATCTTGTTTGGTATGTATCCGATAACACTCAAAACTTTATAGATCTACTATAGAATTACAACCGGGTTGTTTTTATTTGACCCGATATTTGCGGTTCTAAACTTTATTCAGTGAATTAGTCAGCAAGATTTAAGTTTTGTAGTCTTTTCAAGCAAACCGTATACTTCTCTTAATACCTATTTTACTCGTGGTCATTAACAATTTTGTGTCTTCGTAGAACCATTAACTTTATATAATAAACCAGAAAATAAACCATAAACTTTCTATTTTACGTTTCGGTTACGGCTTTTAGAGCCAGCAGCTGTTTTAAAATCCAATTTTAAAAAATAAAATAAAAATAAGACTTACAGAATTAAGAAAATAATGAAGCATTTGTTTATAAATAAATAAAAATTAATTGCAATATTAAAAAAAATATTTAAAGGAGGCATAATTCCTTAGGATATTTTCCACCTTTTTCCTACCATGCACCCTGGGTAACGCTAAATGAACTAGCAAATACTGGCGGTCAGATAATCTCAGGATCTCCTGACCAGAGACGCATTGCAAACAATGCCATTAAAGCTTATCAGAAGGCAAATTAAAAATAATGCAAATGGCCTTTCTCAATACCCAACGACTAGAAAACTCGGACCTATGATCCGAATTTTTCACTTAAGGCTGTTTTCGCAGTTAAAGCATACTGCGATTTGAAGTGGGCGTATCACTTACTTTTCTACACTGCTTATGTCAGACCCTACGTGACTTCCTAATAGTTTGGATGTTTATTCAGTGGCGCCGGCCCACGGGTTGTTTAATGACAATAAATGCATTATTCTCCATTCAAATTAGTTTTGTCGGAATACTTTTTTTTTGATTAATTATCGTAGATAATGTTTTAAAAAGAATTAATCACATTTTTAAAAAAATGTGATTAATTCTTACAAAAAGAGTGTCAATGCTTACAAAAAATAAATAAATAAATAATCTCAACGACTAGTAAGTTACACTGAAGAATTGTGATATTTTTAAATATTTACATAATTGTCTTTTACAGTGTCTTGAAAAAGGAATAAAACCATTCCGAAAGCTCGACAAAAAGTCAAAAGAGTGTTTTTTTTTAACATCCCGGCCAATATTCTGACTGCAACCCTAATAAACTATCTTGTTTGTTTATATCGACAGTCACTAATATCCAGTATTTCTTGTATATATATATATATATATATATATATATATATATATATATATATTATATATATATATATACTTATATATAAGTTAAATAAAAGCTAATAAAAACGGTTGTAATATAAATAATAAATACTTACTGCAGTGCAATTGCTCTCGTTTTCCTTGACATAGGACGTTTACTGGGACTCATTTTTTATCTTGTCTTAACTTATACAACTAATGTATACTAAAAATAGCGTAACTAAAGACCTTTAACTTATACACTAACTATAATATATTACTAAACATACACGTAAACTAAATAATTTCAATGTTTTCAAAATAAATAAGAATACTGTAAACTGTAAAAACTAAGTAAGTTGATAAAGAAAATACAAGAATGAAAGAACTAAAATGGATTCTAATTCAAGCGAACTAACTGACCGTACCCATAGAGTAATAAAAATAAGACCGTACCGTACGTTCATGAGATTTGACGTCACTAATGCGATAACGATCAAGCTCAGCGACAATGATGAGGAACACGTTTCACTATTAGATTTCAGTATTTTTTAGCAATTATCTTCAAAGTTTGAATACGCTTTTCTCGATTATTACTGGACACAGAAAGGTGGAAAGAGAATCAACGATTACAGAAAAAAAAACTCTTTTAACTGATTGGCGTGAAAAGTTTGGTTATAATAGAACGATAAACAGTACAATCCAATTTTTCAACAGAAAATTCAAAAAAAATAAAAAAAAGTAAAACCATCAGTTTAAACCATCAGTTTAAAGGCAACATAATTTCGTATAACATGTCCAAATTTCGAGACATTTCGTCGGTAAATAACAGAGAAAAAATTTTGGTGCACCGATAAAACAGCCTTAAATGTAGAAAGCATATGCTATTCAAAGAGCCAGTACTTATCAAAATTTCTAAAAGATAACGACATCGACCTGGTCGCTCTACAGGAATCACACTGCGAAACGGAAGAATAACTGCGAAAGAGGGGAAAAATACCTGGCTTTAAACTACTGGGTGTTACGTACCATCGATCATACGGCCCAGCAACGTACATTAAACGAAACATAGAAAACGTTGTCTTTGTTTCCACGTGTACTGATGATGAAATTCACAATGTTGTTGTGAAAATTGGAAGCATTAACGTCACTAACACCTACAAACACCAGCTATATCTTAGCCAGCTCAAGTCATCGATACACATCCGCACCCGTAAATATACGTAGTGGACTACAACAGACATCATGAGCAGTGGAAGTATAAACAATGCAACAGCAATGGGAATGTACTAGTAAAATGGGCGGAGGACGAAGGTCTATCAGTAAAGTTTGACACTACAGACCGACCTTCATTCATGTCAGCAGCATGGAAGGAGTACAATCCTAATCTATGCTTTTTCTCTACTAATAAAAACGGGCAACCTCTAGCAGTCTCTCGAAAAGAAGTAATGGACGACTTCCCACACAGCCAATACCGCCCAGTGATCTAAGAGGCAGGAACCCAGAATCCAAAGAAAGCCATTTGGGGTAGCATTTCAGGTCTATTGCTAGAACAGCTATGATGAAACTGGTAGCAATTTGGAAAAATTCTAGCATAACAATACACACAAAAATAAGGCTGGTAAGGATGCTCATTTTTGCCATAGCCACATATAGCCATGATTGATTATCGCACTAACGTATCGATATTAGAACAACTTAAAGTAAAGGATAGATTGCTTAAACAAACACAATAGAAATATTTGCAGTATTTGGACACATTGGTAGAAGAACAGTTACGATAGAAAACTGATAATCGAGGGTAGAGTTAAAGAAAAGAGACCTAGGAGAAGATCTCCAAGACGTTGGGTAGATCAAACAAAAATATTGATTAACCAAGGATTACATGAAGCTGAACAACTAGCCCAGGACAGAGAAGGATAAAGGGAAATCGTAAAAAGATTCGTAGAAGCCGTAAGAAGCACGACCAAAAAGCATGTACCATGAGGCTATTAAAAAGAATACATTCCGGATTGGCAACATAACAGCGAAGAACTGGACCAAAGTTTCCTTAAAAGCGGCGATCAAGAATTAGTCGATGAACTGCTCCATAGCCTAGATGAAGCGAGGCAACAAAAATGGACGAAAACTGTAGAAAGTCTTAATTTTTAAACATCAAGTAGGCAAGCATGGACACTAATAAGAAAATTAAAAGGAACAAAACAGCAAATAATCCAAACACGATTGCCTTACATCTGGTATCGACATCAACGATTCCTAAAAACAAGCCACACACAATCAAGGTGAAACGAGAGCTCAAAACTTTAAAATTCCAATTTATATAAACCAAGTACTCCGGCCCTTTCACTTTCGAAGAAGTCACTGTGGCTCTCAAGGATATCAAGCTAAGTAAAGACCCAGGTTTTGACAACATTCATCCCGAATTCTTAATTATCAGCGCAAATTACTGACGAAGCTACTTGAATCAATACCGTTGTTAAGACAGGTTGCATAACTAACAAGAAGCTGCGCAGATGAGGTTCTTTCACTTACCAAATATATTGAGGCAGGGTTCCATAGAAAACTTAAAATTGCAACGGCATTCATAGACCTAACAACAGCTCCTTCGTACAATCTCCTGTAAATACACCGCTCTAATAATCAACAGCATGTTAGCCAACCAAACGATTCAAGTAGTTATGGGAATCGGTATTACTACCCAAGACAACTGAAGAATGGAGTGCCTCAGGGATCTGTTTTTGCTGATCTTCTCATAAGCCTTTATATCGCCGATATACCAGAAACTAGATCAAGGAAGTTTGGTTACACTAATGACTGGGTCCTTGCAAAAATGTGTACGTCACTTAAAGAAACAAAAGAAATCCTCACAGAGGACTTACACACAGTGGAAAAGTATTTCTCAAATGGGGGCTTCAACCAAACGCTACCAAAATTTCAGTTTTCAGTTTCCACCTAAAAATAAGCTTGCAGAAGAACACTCAACGTCCAATCTGAAAACACCACACTCGCCTACAATAAAACACCAAAGTACCTTGGGTGACTCTTGACACAACCCTATCTTTTAAGGAACATCTGTTAAAAACAGCGAAAAAACTTAAATCCAGAAACAACATCATCCAGAATCTGTGCGGCACAACATGTGGAGCATCGGCTCACACCTTGCGATCATCTGTCCTGGGCCTTGTCTTCTCAACCGCGGAATACTGCTCTTCAGCCTGGCTTAACAGCTCACATATACACAAAGTAGATGCCCAATTGAACAATACAATGAGAATGATTGCTGGCGTTATCAAATTCACCCCTACGCGAGTCATATTCCACCACCCAAGCTACGGTACATACACTCCATCACTAGCGAGTACAGAAAGATACTTAGTAACGAGATCCTGCAAATCCATCAAGATATAGATGCTGCACAGACATTTCCACAGCACAGACTGCTGTGGAAAATGAGTTTAATTTAACGACCACTTGGACTCGTGAATGGATGTAACAACAACATAGCAGCTTACCCTGCATCACACAAAAACCACCAGGTTTTGACTTACCACGCAACACACGGACTATGTTGAACCGAATCAGAACGCGGTTACATGATGCAAAAATGGGGTAAACGATCATCCACACTTTGTGACTGCGGACAACCACAAACCACCTGTCACATTACAGAACAGTGTCCTACAATATCCTATCAAGGCAGGTCAGAGGATCTCCTAATGGCGACTTCATAGTCGATAGAATATATAAATAAGTTAGATGTTCGTTTGTAAACATGTATTATATTTTATTTGTAAACATGTAAATTTAAATGTAAATGTGTCAAGTACATACCATACGATAAATAAATTTTGTATAGTACAATTCTGAGGGATCATCACGAACGAAGCGATACTAAATAGTTTGGAGAGTCCATTTACGCGACATGGTGAGTTCGTTTTTAATTATATTTAAATCTATAACAAAGATATTAACCAACAGAGGTATTATGTACTTTCTAATCTACACAAAATTGTTAAAATGAATAATTGTAAAAAAGTTTTAAAATAAATAAATTATAAATAAATATTAGATAAAGATTATTTTATTTAATTTTAAAAATATGTTTAAAATTTAAAATACAGAAAATAGTAGTCTATAGTATCGCCTACTGTACAACTTTTTTTAGATAGTAGAGAAGGGAAAAGACGAAAATAAGGGAACCAAGAATTGAAGATCATTTTAGAAGAAGTGTTTTGAAAAACTCGATGGTCAAAGTTTAAAAGCAGTGAATCTTTGAAAAAAGTTAATTTAATCAAATACAAAAAAAAGTGTGAGTGAAAGTGCGAGTCCTGGATAGATTGGAGATAGCTGAGCTCCGAGATACATGTACCGAGCAGTAAAAATTTGAAGTCTATTAGTTGACAGATTCATAGATCATTGACAATACCGATCAGACAATCGTCAATTTTTAATATACGATAAGAAAATATTTGGCATTATGGAATATTTGTCAAAATCTATTCGAGGGTCTCACGCAGTATACAAGTTGTAACCCTTACAAACGGAATATTCGTACATTTTCTTCCCAGGCAACTAAAAACCTTCTACTACTTCTTCTTTGTTGTGGTATGTAATTTAAACCTTTCTTTGGCCATCTACATTCATTCTTTTGCTTCACGTGACCATACCACACTAGTTTTCTCGTTTCAATTCTGTCTACACTGGAATATAGAGTATTTGTCCTCCTTCTAATATCTACATTCTTGATATGATCTTTTTTGCCATAGGAGCCGGCCGGTACATGAGAGAATTCGAGTTTTTAGGTTTAAAAAAATGTGCGATTGAGACAGACGTTATAGTTAGTCGGTAAAGAAACCGATAAAATTTGTTGAAAATATCAAATTTGGAAGAGTAATCACTATTTCTGTTTCAAAGTACCTAAGAGATTTGTGTCGTCTGCAAATTTTGAAAGATATCCACATGTTACAGTTTCCTGTTTTTTTTTAAGAAGCCCAGTCTGAAGTTTGTATCTAGTGCCAGTTTCAACCTCAAACTTCAATGTCCTAAGGAGCATTTCGGCATATAATTCGCAGTGTGAGGTGTAGTTTTTTGTTGAAGTGGCAGGAATTTTAGTAGATCAAGTTTTCGACCCCAGACGTCATTTAAAGTAATTTAGTGCGATCAAGGTAACTTTTTTTGTTTTAAACTTTTAAAGAAAGAATAAACATTTTTTATATTAATTTTATTTAATAAGGATTTGTAAAGACCTTGTGATAATTAAAAATATATGTCTTAGGGCGTGGTTAGCTGTTTTTTTAATTGTTCTGTTTTAAAATTCAATATTGACATATGACAGCTAGCTTAGTTCTATTTTTTACACTAGTTTGTTTTGTTTTTAGAAAAAGGTTAACCGTTATAAATTATTTTATCTAAAAAGATATGTTTTATTTGTAATGATTTATTTCTGCCACAGAATATAGCCCAGTAACCATTTTTTTGTAAGTTTTGTAGCATGTTTACTGTAAAAAGTTCGTAACGGATAAGGAAGTAAGTGTGAGACAACAATAATGTAATTATTTCTTACATTTGTTATTTTTTTAAAAGTCTCCTACCCTTGTGTTCTTTTAGGAAGGGACTTTTTCTTCATCACAGGTTCTTGAAGCGGCGTCCATTTTAAATAGCTAGAAGTCTTTCTTGTTATGTTTGCCCATTTATCTAGGAGATTATGTCCCCTGTGTTTCATTTTTGTAGTTGTCTCAATCCAATCCCATTGCTTCATTCATTTATCTACGACCCCAGCTCTCCAAATAAACCCTGAGTGCCATTCGCATAAATATTGTTTATTTTGCTTGCCCTATCTCCACCCTCAATAATTTTTGTCCCAATTTTCAACCTCTTATAATAATATCCTGTGTGAGTAGGCAAAATAATTATCGTTACACTTTAACGACACTTCTTACATTTTTGTGTATATTTGCGATAGAATCTACACTATCTCTACTGAGACCTACTTTTGTCAATGTTTAAAACAGTTTTTTCGTTAACAAAGTTACCGTATCGTATGCTTTCTCTAAATCTACAAAAAATAGGTGGGTAGGTAGATTTCTTGCCTTCCGTTTTTCGATTACCTGCTGCAGAACGAATATACCATCAGTGCCCGACCTTTCTGCACGACATCCATTTAATTTGGAAACATAATTGAATCAAGAAAACCAAATATTTTGGATACCTATTTGTAAAAGTGTATGTATGTAAGTAAAATATCAAAAAATATCATAAAAGTTGACTTTTAAAAAACCAAAAAAAAAATCTAAAAATCCGCTCTACAAGACTATATCAAAAGTTTGAACTTTTTTATATTTTTAAACTACAATATGCTTTATAAATCACCAAAAAACTAAAATAACAAAAAAAAAACAAAAGCATTTTTCAGTTACAAGAATGCAAGAGCCAGATGGTATATTGAAATTCCCGGCCTGCAAATAGTGAATATGGTAAAATGTGTCCATAGCTACATTAAAAAAACCGATTACCGTTAAATTTACAACAGCTTGCTATTTTAGCAACGTACGAAGTGTATTCACATTCCACGTGAAATTCAGGCTCAACTACCACGCATTACGTTTCTCCATTAAAGCAATTTAAGCGAAACACCGAAACAGTTTTGGTTTGAATATTTTACGAATTCCTATGTATACCTAGTAGTACGTACAGAAACGTTGTCGTGTTGTTGGTGCCTATCGCAGTTAATTGTTCATTTTAAACTTCGTCTTTTCTGCCAACATTAATTAGATATTATATGCGTGGTATTTAGAATGTTAAACAAACATATGCGACAAATTCCTTTGAACGCTCTGCTTTGGACATTATTAGACTGCATCTATTACCTTTATGAAGATATAATTAATTTTCTTGCTACTATGAATTGTATCATTTTTAAGTCACTTTCTATTAAACTCCATGGGACAAAGAATAACAGGTATGATATTGTGCAGGCCACTTCCCTACTGTCGACGTAGTAATGAGAGTTACCGTCATTGTAATACATGTGTTTATAATGGGAATTTTATCAATGTTTTAACTTTTGACGTCTTTAATAAGTTTGTAAAAGATTTTTTTTTATTAGAAAAACATGTCGCATCCACCAAAAGGTTATTAGCGACGGACAAAATATAAATAACAAAGTTAAACACCTACAGATTGTACAAAATGTTTATGGATCTGAGATAATTCACTATATTGTTACAGGAACAGTTTTGACCTAGAGCCTGTAGTAGAGCGTTTGGGATCTTGTAGCGCTGTTTTTCTTGGTCATATTTACTACAAATTGTTAAAAAATGTTCGACTGTTAATCGGACGTTACACTGATCACATATAGGTGGATTTTTCTTTGTGAAAAGGTAGGAGTACGTTAATCTGGTATGTCCTAGACGTAAACGCGCAATTTGTTCTCGTCTATTGCGCGACGATGGAAACCACTGAGACACATTATTTTTGATTTTATTTAGATTGGAATTAGTTTGAGACCACTCATTTCGCCACAAACACCACACTTTATTTTTAAAATAAGCTTCTAAGTCACTGGAAACACACTTGTCTATCGGCTCTGACAAATCACTTAAAATTGCCTTTCGTGCAGTCCTGTCAGCTTCTTCATTTCCTGTTATTCCGACGTGTGAGGGAATCCATAAAAATTGGACGCTTCTTCCATGTTTCATAAGAAATAATATCTGGAGAATATTCAGATAAAAGAAGCTGTAGCATAGGGAGACGATGGAAAAATCCATCAATGTTCCACTGAAGTATCGAGTTGAATGTTGTTAACAGATTCGGAGTTAGATGATACTGAACAATTGTCTACAGAAGAGTCACTATCTAAGTCAGAAATCTCTTTCTCTAAATGGTTGTGTAGTTTCTTTTGAAGTTTTGTAAACTTGCTTTTTGTAGATCTATCATTTGCATATTGATAGCTGCTTTGTAAAAGATGGAGTAAACCAGCCATATCAGTTGTAAATTCTTTGACGACGCTAATAGTGTCGGGGAGCCTTGAACATTATCAATCAGTAAGGACAATTGGTGGTAATTTAAAACGAATGGTGGGTATGATTATCAATGATATTTTCAAGAGTTTCCCGTGTAGATGGGACTTTAGATGACAGTGGTTTTTTTGGTTTAGAGGGTTTTGGTTTTGCAAACAGATTTTCTGATGAAATTACTGAGTCTGAAGGAGGCGTGACGATCTCACTAATACTGCGTTTTATGGAAGAACTTGCGTTTTCGTAATTGCTATTAGAGTTTTCACTTAGATGCTGTGGCTTTATTACATTTGGAAGTGCTGAAGCAAGATTTATTTGTAAGATTGGTTGAAATGGTTGTTTTAGAAAATTGTCTTAATGTATCAGTTTTATTAGAATTTTCTGCAGTTGTATCTAATAGAAAAGGAGCTGATAGATTGGATTGTATTGCTTCCGAAGTTTGTGAAAACAGTATTGCCACTGAATGAGGTTAATTGAAAGTGTTACTATGAGTAGGAGCATTAGTAATTTCTTTCTCATGCAGATTTGTAGGTGTATTTGATATGCTCGGATTTGATCATGGATAACTTGATGACTGCTGGGTGTTTGGTACCTTGCGTAGTATAATTGTTGAAGCTGTTTGATTTGGTACTTCATTGTTTGACTCAATATAAGTTGATTGCGTTACTGAACTGTTATTGCATTGGGATATGTGTCCTGTATTTTTGCAAATAAAGCAGGTGAGTGTACCTTGTGACAAAAATATGCAGTAAGGTGATTGATCGAAATTTATTAGAATATAATTTGCAATTGGTGATGTTATAGAGATTATACAAAATTGCTTCCGAAAGCTCAATATATTCGGGGAAAGTCGAGCTAATTTTCAGTAATGGTATTGCGGAAATAAGCTTTAAACCGATATTCTGTAATTCTTCAACTAATACTTAATGAGGAATTGACGGGCAAACTCCAGAAAACACTAGTCTTTCTGCTGGAGAGACAAGTCTTCGTGCTGTTACAACTTCGCCAGTACTTCTATAGAGCCATGTTGTGTCATCAAGTTATCTACTACGGTTTTGTTTGCCAAATACATGCAGATTCTATTATGAGATAATCTAGATGAAAAAATAATATTTTTTGAGTTGATGATTGTGCCCAAAGGAATGAGATAATCCTGCAAATCAGCATTATCGATTCAACTAAATACAATTGCTTGTGCCTTACTCGGAAAAGAATGTGAAGCGGCTAATGCATAACTACTACTACTACGAAGGATTTCCACAGTTTTCACTGTCTTCCTTCAATCAACCGTTTTCTACAATTTTCCCTGTCATTCCAGTCTCCATCTCGCAGGGTTTTCTTTTTCCATAGCCTCGTCGATTTCGTCTCTGAATGACCTTCGGGTCTTCCTCTCTTTCTTCTTCCGATCGGGTTCCATTCTGTGATTTTGTTTATCCAGCGTCCTCTGTCCGCTCTTCTGACGTGGCCGTACCAGGATAGTCTCTTCTCCTCTATATAGTCAATTATGTCTGATTGCACTCCCATTCTCCGCTTAATCTCTGCGTTTTCAATTCTGTCTCTTTTTGCTCAATTGATTTTTTTTTCTAATGGTTTGTGATATTCGAACGTTGATTACTGGACTGGTTAG
>OU898283.1:3453830-3672149 GCA_918026665.1 Diabrotica balteata | reverse complement strand
AAAAAGTGAGGTTATATTGTTCAAAAATCAATAACATATGTGAAGTTTGCAACATTTTTCTTTACAAGGTTTGGAATGGCCCTTAGACAAGGAATTTCCTTGTCTAAGGAATGGGCCTTTTGGCCGAATTGTTGGAATGTGTCATAAATGAGGAAAATTAAGATGTTAGGGCAGCTTAAAAAAGTTCTGGACCTGTTTTGTTGAGACATATTTAACTTAGATATTATTTCATATGGGGTTAAACCACAATTAATTCTAATGAGAATTATTGTTGTTCAAGAAGAGAAATCATACGATTTCTCGGCAGAGTCCCTTTTTTATTTCATTTTTACTGATTTCTGGTTGTAGGTCAGAGCAGTTGTAACTGATTACGGATTTCTTGGATTGGTTTTTGTTCTGTTTTATAGAGATTTGTATAATATTTGTGCGTTATCTGTAAAATTTCTTTTATATTGTTGGTCTCAACTACTTCTTTGTTCTTTATGCTATTAATTTGTATGTTTCCCAGGTTCTGCTTTAAGCACTTCATGTTTCTATTTTTTTCAATCATTTTCTTGCTGTACTCTCCGTTTACACTCCTTGATATTTTTTCTAATAGTTTTGTTTATTTCTTTGTATTTTATTTTACTTCTGTCCCCTTGTTCTAGTAATATTCTTCTTGTGTTCATAAGAATCTTTGTTTCCTGGGATATGAAACTTTCTTTTTTTTTGTTGTTGTAAATCACATTTACAGGGCTTTCACCCATATATTTTATGTATATCTATACTAAAACAATTTTTAATTGAAGGTGACTATTTGGCAGCAGCAAGGTGATTATTTGGCAGATTATTATTTATAGTAGCAGCACTAAAGATGAACTATTTAGTCCAAAACGTTCTATGATTTAGCCCGTTTAGGCTTCTTTTAAATAAATATACCTTTTATAACCTATTTTTAATAAAAATAAAAAAAATAAATAAAATAAGGGTAATTTATTGAACAACTTTATTTTCAACAATTTGCTCTACATTTGTGATTTGTGGATAATTTAACTTTGTTAATTTAACCCATGTGCAACTGATTTGTTCACGTTCTACGTCTTCTATCAAACTTTCTCCTAATGGTGCAGACTTCTCAATGTCAATGTGTTCAAAATTTTTGTATACACCTATATTTTCTTTCCATCTACAAAATAATGTTAAATGAAATATATGAGATCTACATTTTATTCCAAACGAAGTAATGAAACATGCGTAAAACAACAATTATTATTCCCAACGGATAAATAAAAAGTAGGGAGATTAAAAATAAAATAGTGAATATCTGAGTCAACTAGTAAATACATATACATGGACTCGTGTTATAACATTTTATATTGGCTTAATATGAATTTAGCAAGCAGATAAACAAGAAGCATTTGTATTAGAATAAAAATTGAACGATTGTATTAGTTTCATTACTTCAATTCTCAATGGAAAAAGTATACCAATATTTACTTATTTTAATAGAAACAAACCTTTCAACGCCGTTCCAAGCTATCATGACACCATTATCTGTACACAGTTTTGGAGGCGGCCTCACAAGTTTATAACCTACTTCATCACATACCATAGATAATCCTTTTGCAATAAAATTATTGCAGGCAGCTCCACCTGATACTACCTAAAATGTTTAAATGGATGTGTTACAAAACTAAATGTATTATAGGAATAGGTAAATATAAGCCTATATTGGAAATCAGACCAACTTTCTTAATCTTCTTCTCTACAGAATACTTATTTTTTTTGTTTATCCTCCTCGAACCGCAGGTATCATATATGATACTACGGTTCAACAAATTATTTTTCGCATTTGACGGAAAACGCTGTTATTCTGCCCGTAAGTACAGCCGGTGTTAATCATCTACTATGCGTAGAACATTGCGCCGTGGCATACTTCTCGATTGAAATGAGTTAGTCAGACTTTTGTTGCGAGTAAGTAAATACGTCATGGCAGCCGCTAAAAAAATCTTCAATAATAAAATTAAGTACATAATATTTGTTTGTTTTGCATGTTTCTGTGTATAATCAGTGCATTTTAGTGTTAAAAAAGGTACTAAATTGAAATTTTGATAAATTGATGATAGGTACAATAGTTTTTTGACCCTAAACACAAGGTATCATTGATGATACCTTGGGTCCTAAACGGTAGTGTATTTTAAAATATTTTTTTTATTTTAAGGGCCGCTGAGTGCGACTGAACTTCAGGAAATCGCAGATAATATGAATTTAGATGACTCTGATTTGGATGTTTATTTTTTTACTGACAGTGATGATGTGGGGACGAATAGGATGAACCTAGAAATCTGGATGAGAATGAAATAATTATTGAAAGTGAGGAAGAAAGGAGTGACGATCACGCTGAAATCAGTGACATATCAGACGACGATTCGGATGATGACATGCTCTTGGCAACCCGGCCTTTAATGGAGAGTAACATGGCAAATTCTATTCCTAAAAAAAACAGGAAAGAATGGAAGAGAACACATTTTACACCACAATTTGCCCAATATCAACCCTGTGTGCAAGATTCCTCGAATCCCGAAAATATTCTAAGACTTATTGTTACTTCAATAAAGTCATAGATAACAATTTTTTTAAACCATGGCGTTGTACACAAATATGAAGGAAGTAAAAAAAACTGGAAAATAAAATATTTGGAGACTTCTGCAGAAGAATTAAAAACGTTTATTGCATGCTGCATTCATATTGGTATTTATAATTTACCACGAATCCGAATGTTTTGGCAAATGGATACCAGGGTACCAATAGTTTCAGACAACATGTCAAGAAATCGAAAACAGCCCAAGGTCAAATTAAACGAAAGTTCGGCAATGACAGTTCTTAGTACGTAGATTAAAAAAGTTAATTGGACCTAGGTCTGAAAAAATATTATTCTGAAGCTACAGCCTTCTAACGTTATTACATTCAAATAGATACATCGTATTTTAGTCTTCAGAAAACCACCGAAAAATCTTCGAAAAACTGAAGAACAGCTATAGAAAATGTGCTGCTAGAGAGACATAAAAATTATCATTTTTACAAATGCTGCACACTTATCCAATAGCAGTATGTTTAGAAAACTACTAAAGCGCCTTCAGAAAACTGAGGAACAAACACACCAACAAGTCCTGCTAGAGCGGCACAAGACATCTCACGCTTTCTACTATTGAACCTACTTTTTGCCCTTATTTCGCTGCTAGAAGGCATGTACTTTATATAAATCTTTCTACACTCTTATGACATAATTTTGTTTAAATTATATATAAGAAATATTAATCTTTAACCTACCAGAGTTTGTTTATCGGGAGGTATCAATTTTTTCATAAAAACGTATTCCATCGCTCTTTGAACTCTATGACAGATATGTCTGGTTACAACAAGCTGAAAACTGGCACAAAGGTTGTCAACGCCCGGTATAATTCCATCAGCAGGAACCTCTGCAATGTACAATAAGATGAATAATAATTATGGTTTAACGTTGGGTTGGTAGCACATCGAATTTTTTTTATGCTACCTCCATTTTGAGTCCTTAAAATTTGGGTTTTAGTTAATTTAAAGTACTAAAAATACACTACACATCTCATTAAAAAGAAACTTTTTTGTTTATTCTAAGGAACTTTCGGCCCTGGGTAATAATGTAATCTTTCATTCAACGTTTAAATTTTTCGAAAATAATTATGAATTTTCTCAGGTTCAAAAAAAAATGAATGCATTTAAAACGCATTTGCCCGAATTTTGCGCCTATTCTCTTAAGTAAAGTTACAAGATTTGGCAAGAAGATTATAAAAATATTTAGAAAAGTTTTAGAAACATATTGATAACATTAACAAAGGATTTTGTGTTACTTTTCAAATGGTGATGTAATGGTTCGCAACAAAGTCAATAGAAACAAAAATTTAATAACGGTAAAGATTATGTTATAAGATTATTGGTACAAATTGGCAGAATATATACGCTTCTTCACCTGGATTTTTAAACCAATTAGGATAAGATATGTTGAAGAAAGTAGGAACATTTCCAAGGAGAAGGTAAAATACATTGAGAAGCAGACGAAAAATTTGCAAGGGACTAGAAAATATAAATATTAAACATATCCTAGTACAAACAATGGTGGATGGAAAGGTTTACAATGGAGTCAGGGACACTGTATCCACATTCCGCTGTTATATTTTTGCAGAAAAACTTCAAAGGCTTTCAATAATATGAATATAGAATAAAGTGAAGATCTAGAAACGTTCAAATTTGGATTATCAATTTTACGAATTTTTCGAATCCTTCTACATTTGTCCTATAAAGTAAAATCAGAATTTAAACTAGGTCGCGTTAATTTATAGGGTTATTAATACGAAAAAATAAAGTCTGCAAATGATGAAATTCAAAAGAAAAAAATGAGATTGCTAGTGGATATACCAAAAACTAGGTTTGGTTATGAAATACATCCGCAGATTTTTCACCGATATCAACGAAGCAGCTAAAATATTATTAGAAGAATTATCTTCAGGCTTCCACAAAGTTTTGGAGAAATTTTCCAGGTATGCAATGGACACTGCCTAATATTACGTGCAGTTGTATGCTAGGCAACCCATGTCCCCAACAGTTCAAAAAATTTTGATACACGCCTCGAGTATAATCTCCCATGCTTTTTTGTCGATTAGGAAATCATCGTCAGTAATTTCGAAATTTCGTCAGTGTAGGGAAAATTGTTCTAGAAAATTTTTCGGAAAGGAATGCAATGACAAACAAGTGAATTATCCGTAATAAATAAATAAATACATAAAAATATTTTTTTGTATTATTTTTATAATATGGATATTCTATAAATGATATAAATTTACTTATTATTATTATCATATATGATTTTTATCATTATTACTATTATATGTTTGTTATTAGTGGTAACATTGAAATTATAGAAAAAAAAAACAACCAAACTCATTAACAGTAATGAAAATATTTTTAGCCAATTTTTTATTTAAAATACACAAAATTCTCTTCTTAACGCGCTCTAGACGTTGGCGATTAACATGGCGAAACTGTTTTTGTCTCGAGCTATTCTAAATAGTTGCTCAGATTTCTTTATTCCTGTCCACTCCCTGATATTCTTCAACCAAGAGGCCTGCTTTCTACCAATTCCTTTGCGTCCTTCGATTTTACCCATTATAATAAGTTGAAGAATATTATATCGGTCTCCCCTTACTACGTGTCCAAAATAGGCCATCTTTCTACATTTGATGTTATCAAGCAGCTGGCGAGCAGCATTTGCTCTTTCAAGGACTGCCACATTTGTTAGCATAGCCGTCCATAGAATTTTAGTATACGTCTGTGCAGCCACATCTTAAAGGCCTCCAGACGATTAATCGTGAATATTTTTAATGTCCATGCTTCGACACCGTATAAGAGGACTGGTCAAATGTAGCATTTAACCATGCGCTTTCGAAGTTGAAGTGTTATCATTACAGAATAATGACCTCATTTTTAAAAATGTCGTGCGGGTTATCTCGATTCTACATTTTATCTCTTGATCTGGATCTAGTTGTTCAGTAATATGGCAACCAAGATATTTAAAACTGGACACTCTTTGAATTATATAACCATCAACATATAATCGTGCATCTTGATGTGCTAAACGGCTAAACACCATGTGTTTTGTTTTTGAACAGTTTATGTTTAGGCCAAACACCCTTCCCACTTTATCAATGGCATTTAAAAGGCATTGTAATCCATTCATGTCATCACTTAAAATAACTGTATCGTCTGCATATCTGATTGTATTTATCAGAATTCCATTAACTTTCACGCCCCATTCCAAATTATGCAGCGCTTCTTTAAATATTCTATCTGAATATAAATTAAATAACAGTGGGGATAGTATACAACCCTGTCTGACACCTCTTTGTATTTTACATATTTCTGTTAATTTTCCGTTTATGCAAGCTGTCGCTGTTTGACGCCAGTATAACTTTTCTATGAATCGTATGTCTTGACTATCAACTCCTTTATCTTTTAATATTGTAATTAATTTGTGATGCTGTACTCGATCAAAGGCCTATTCGTAGTCAATAAATACAGCAAAGACGTCTTTCCTTTGATCTAGACATTTCTGCAGTAATACATTTAGTGCAAAGAGGGCGTCCCGAGTTCCCAGTCCATTTCTGAAGCCAAATTGTGTTTCATCCTGATCTTCTTCACATTTATCTCTGATTCTACTGTGGATGATGCGTAGAAATATTTTCAAAGTGTGGCTAATAAGGTTTATCATTCTATAATCGCTACAGTTTTTCGGACGTTGTTTTTTGGTAGTGTTATGAATTGCGATTTTAACCAATCTTCAGGGATATCACCAGTCGAATAAACATCATTGAAAGTTTGACCAGTATTTTAATGTTCTCCTCATTTTATAAGCTTTAACATCTCTGTCGGTATGTTATCAGGGCCAACGGCTTTCTTGTTCTTTGCTAACTTTATAGCATGCAGTATTTCTGATTTTAGTATTTCTGGTCCTTCAGCTTCAACTAAAGTCTCCGGTTCTTCGGGTCTATCATCACTATACAGTTCACTTATATAATTAAACCAGGTTGTTCGAATATCATGTTCGTCTATTATCATTTTTCCCGACGAATCGGTTATAGTATGTGGAGTTTTCTTATGATAAAGACCAGCTACTTCTCTAACTTTTTGTAAACATATTAAAATACACAAAATTACAAAAAATAAAAAATACATTTATCGTAGAGTAAAATTACTTGCATTTTTTTGTATGTATGTATATAAGTATTTACGAGGTATTAGATATTTTATGTGTAGATGCATTTTTTATAGAATTAATTTGTTTTTTTGTTTATTCTCTTATTTAATTCAGTTAAGTTAATAATAAAGATTTCTCAGTCTATCGCCAAACTAACGCACACCTACCACTGTGCTGACATGATCAGCATCGCTGTTCGTCGTAAGACTAACACTGCATTCTAACTGTGGCTTGTACTATAGACATCGGACTTTATTGTACAGCTCATGGGATTCATAACGGTTTGCATGACGCTCTAGTTCTTTGCATGTTTTATTTATATGTGTATTTTGTCCTCCTTACATGCTCTTTTTATTTTTGTGTTCAATCTCAACAATTCTATTTTTTGCTGTTATTCTTATGTATGAGAGATTTGATTCTACTTCGCTCTTCAATAAGTTGCAGCGTCATTTCTGTCCTCCAGTGTTTTTTCTTTACGATCTTCTTTTCTATTTCGATTCTTGCAACAGGCTTTTCTATGGCATCTCTGAATGCTTTCCACATTTTTTCTGGACTGTGTGCTATCTCCAAAATTCTAGTTTCCATAATAGTAATATTTAAAATAACTTAATGTAATTAAGAACACTTCTGGAGAAGAATTACTTCTGGAATACTAAATAATATTAATTAGTAAGAAGTAAGTTATTTTTTATATTGTTTATATTGTTTGGCTGGTTGTGAAAACTAGTATAAGTTGCCATACTAGCTTATATAAACTTACCTTTATCTTTACCTAAACTACATACCTTTTTCTTTTTCTTCTCGCTGCAGTTGAAGAAGAAGCTGATTTTTTATACCCGCAAAGCTAAAATTACAATTCTTGTACATTAATAGGGGTATTGTAAATTTATACGCTAAAGGATTATCGGCTTTGGTAGCAGCTAATTCGATTGCTTGTCCTCCCGATAATGTTGAGTATTTAGGAATATTTTTTAATTTCATTCGTCTTGCCATCTGAAAATTGTGATAATATTACTAAATGTTAAATATATATAAAAATATATATAATAATATATATATATATATATATATATATCGGAAAAAGGAGTACGACCGTCAATCCAATATATATATATAAGGATCACTCAAACGAGTGGTGGGTTCTTATATCGGTCTCTAGGTGGAGAAATAAAAGACAAAGTTGATAGGCTACTTTATCTATTTTGAAGACGTTTCGCTTTCGAGTTTGAAAGCATCATCAGTTCATCTAAAAAAATTTACAATATGAGAACCACACAATCATGGAAACGATGTTAATTGTTACCTTAAAAAGATATGTAGCAGTCAATGTTATTAACAATAATGTGAATGAAACTAAGTAAATGGACATAATACGCTGATTTTGTAAAACAGTTAAGTAACTAACAACATATATGAACTTATAAAAAATTAGCACAGCGAATGACCATGTGGTCTAAAGTAAATTCAATGTTATTTAATGTTAATTAGTGAGTAAGAACCAAGAAAATCATAGATAACTTCCAACTATTTAATGAATATTAAGCTTTGATTTTAACTTTAGGTAGCATTATAAGTGATATTAATAAAATTTTAAAAAGTAGTATAAATGAAGTTACCGATCAAAGCCCTATGAATGTCGCCGGGAAAATGGCGTTTAATGAAACAGGAACGAACTAAACCGCGAAAAGACAGCCGTTCGTTCAGACAGCTAGTTCGTTTCTGTTTCATTAAACGCCATTTTCCCGGCGACATTCATAGGGCTTTGATCGGTAACTTCATTTATACTACTTTTTAAAATTTTATTAATATCACTTATAATGCTACCTAAAGTTAAAATCAAAGCTTAATATTCATTAAATAGTTGGAAGTTATCTATGATTTTCTTGGTTCTTACTCACTAATTAACATTAATAACGTTGAATTTACTTTAGACCACATGGTCATTCGCTGTGCTAATTTTTTATAAGTTCATATATGTTGTTAGTTACTTAACTGTTTTACAAAATCAGCGTATTATGTCCATTTACTTAGTTTCATTCACATTATTGTTAATAACATTGACTGCTACATATCTTTTTAAGGTAACAATTAACATCGTTTCCATGATTGTGTGGTTCTCATATTGTAAATTTTTTAGATGAACTGATGATGCTTTCAAACTCGAAAGCGAAACGTCGTCTTCAAAATAGATAAAGTAGCCTATCAACTTTGTCTTTTATTTCTCCACCTAGAGACCGATATAAGAACCCACCACTCGTCTGAGTGATCCTTATATATATAATATATTATATATATAATATATATATATATATATATATATATATATATATATATATATACATAATCTTAAAAATTTAAATAAATTGACGCTTACTTTATCGAAGGTTTCACCAGGAGCATCGTCTATGGTTTCTCCTAATAAAAGAAATTTGTCTACTGATTCTGCTACTACAAGTAAGCAATGTCCACCACTAATTAATAGAACTAGAAAAGGGAATTCTATAGATTTGTCGTGCATTCTTGCGGTGAGCGCGTGGGCTTCCATGTGATGAATTGGCATAAATGGTTTGTTATACTTTCTACACAAATGTTTACCATATTTGGTACCGATTAGAAGAGAAAGTGGTAATCCTGAAAAATAAAAAAATATATAGCTACATATAAAAGTATTAGCATTTGAGGAAAAACAAAAATTCACGACAATCTATTCCTCGAATTTCACTTACTAGTTCCAGACTTGTTTGAAACACCTATTTAAAATTTAAGCCTTTGGAGTTCTAGGTTAATCACAACAAAGGGAAAGGAACTCTTGAAGTAACTAAAAAGCAAAACACTTTCAATAGGTAAACCGACATATTAGCTTAATGATTTCAACAAAATTCCAGACCTGATTGATTTCTTTTTGACTAAAAATATATTTGTTACTAATTTACATGGGTGTGATGACAGATGAAATACTCGAAATGATGGACGAAAGAAGACGGCTTAAAAATAGAAATAACTCAGAGTATAAACGAAAGCATAATCTGATTCGAAGCAAAATCAGGGAAGCCAAAGAGTTATGGATGCGAGCAAAATATGAGGAACTAGAAGAATTGCAACGAAAACATGACGAATTTAACACACATAACAAAATAAAAGAAGTTACAGTACACAAAAGAAATACACCCATAACATTAACGAATAATGAAGGTCATGCACTATCCCTAGAAGACGAAGTAATGGAGGAATGGGAAAACTACATCAAAGCATTATTTAAGGATGATAAATATACAGCGAATGGCTAAAATTACTCTCAAATGACAATATAAAAGAATTCACTGTACTTTTCAATCAAATATATGATACCAGTGAAATTCCATCGGACTGGTTAAAATCGATCTTTATTCCTCTACCTAAGAAACCAAACGTTAAGAAATGTAGCGATTGTAGACTCATTAGTTTAATGAGCCATGCCGTTAAAATACTGTTGCATATTCTTCTAAACCGAATTAACAACAAGTGCGAAAGAAATAATTAGTCAAGAGCAATTCGGTTCCGGAGATGCCTTGGAACTAGAGAAGCACTATTTTCTATGCAAACACTCCTTCAACAATGTTGGGAGGTAAGAAAACCCGTATATATGTGCTTCATTGATTTTGAAAAGGCATTTGATCGCGTTCAGCATACCAGACTAATTACCGCCTTGCAGAGCATCCAACTAGATGAGAAAGACATCAAACTTATTGCCAAACTTTACTGGAACCAAACAGCCATTATTAATACCAACAACAGAGAATCAAAGCCAATCAGTATTGAACAAGGCGTAAGACAAGGCTGTATACTATCTCCCACCCTCTTAACGTGTATTCTTAGAATCTATTTAGGGAAGCTTTAAAAGATCAAAAAGGAATTATCATAGGAGGAGAAATAATTAACAATATACGATACGCCGAAGATACTGTGATTCTAGCTGAAAACATCGACGATCTGCAGGAGCTAATCAATAGAGTTGACATGGAATGCACAAATTGGGGACTGTCGATAAATATCGATAAAACTAAATACATGGTGACCAGTAAAGTGGATATCGGTGCAAACCAACTGATATTAAACCAACAACCGCTGCAGAGAGTTCAGAGATTCAAATACCTTGGATGTTGGATTACCCAAAATCTAGATCCATCCTTCGAAATTCGATGTAGAATTGAACAGGCAAGAAACTCATTTCAAAAATTCAAGCCTCTATTATCCAATAACTCATTAAGTTTGGAAATCCGTGAAAAGTTTACAAGATGTTACATGTGGTCTGTACTTTTGTATGGATGTGAAACTTGGACTTTAAACGCCGATACCATGAATAAAATCGAGGCGTTTGAAACGTGGTTGTATCGAAGGATACTAAAAATTTCATGGACTAGCAGAACCAGAAACGAAGAAGTTCTTTGAAGAATGGGACATCAACGAACTCTATTAAATATTATTAAGAGGGGTAAACTAGAATATCTTGGATATATAATCAGAGGACCAAGATATGAGTTCCTTCGGCTAATTCTCAACTGTAAAATCGAAGGAAGAAATGGATAGGACGGAAGAAACTCTCTTGGTTGAGGAATTTGCGGCAGTGGACAGGTTTGACAGCGGACCGATTGCTACACATAGCGCAAGACCGAGATCAGTATAATAATATTATAAGCATGGTAGTCGCCGACGCGCGACGTTCCGTATGGATATGGCACTCTAAGAAGAAGAATTTACATACTGAGGAAGTACCATTCTCCCATCCTTCCCACAGTGAGTGATACTTTTATTCAAAATCGGTCATCCCCTAAACTAACTAATAAATCTAAGATTGATAGCTATTTTAGCTTCACTTAGAAGAAACAATAAATTTGAAAGTTTCATTAAAAACTAAAACCTTATGAAAAAAAAAATCTTCTGTTATACAAATTCAGCAAGCTGCATGGAATAACTAACGTGGACTGATCCATAGAGTTAAATGCAAACTACTAAAAAACTGCTGTAGAATTTATAGGTTATTTGATTTGTTTAGAATAAAAATATTACGACCAGCATGAAGGACTGACATCGCACAAAACTAACTCTTATACAAACGTCATCTCCTTCCGTCAAATCATTGACAAATATTTTTCTAATAAACCCTTTTTGCACGAAGAACAATACTCAAAATCATGGAATGTTTTAATACAACCTCAGAATCTACGTTAACTGAAGTATTTCGGTGTTTCATTTGTATGGAGAAACTTCGAGATGCCCACTTGTGTCCACACTGCTCTAAACTATGTTGTTATGTATGTATCAGACGATGGTTGACCGAACAACGATCCCAATGCCCACATTGCAGGTAATTTTAAATCTCAACAACACCCGTTTATCTTTTACAACCAATGTAACAATTAATACTTATATGTATAGTGCTATTTGGACTTACTACAGAGAACCAAACGAACTTTACAATTTAAAAAGGAAAGCAATATACTACATTGTGAAATTATTAAAAAATAATTGATAATTATTAGTAACTTCTTTGGGACTCATTTGCGGAGCAAAGTTTTTGGAGACACGATTGCATTAGCACATGTTGATACTTTAATATCTTTTAATAATATCTATTTACATCTTCATCAACGTCTGTTTTGCCTTGCAATTTTTTGAAGGCATATATTAAAGCAAAAATCTGGATTTTGGTTTCGTCAATTAGAAATCTTCGGATTTCTAGTTTCGTGACTTTAATATATCTTTCTGTATTTCTTCTTCTTCTAGTTCCATGACCGTTATCGATCGTTGGATATCATGTTGGCTACCATATTCGCTATCGTGACTTTATTGACAGCAGCTCTAAATAACGATGTAGTTGATTTTCCATACCATTGCCTTAGATTTTTCAGCCATGATGTTCTTCTTCTACCAGGACCACGATTACCTTGGATCTTTCCCTGAATGATCAGATGTAAAAATCATATTTTTCAGGGTGTCTCATAATATGACGAAGTATTCCAGCTTGCGTTTCTTTAATATATTGACCAGTTGTGTTGTTTGGTTCAGCCGTCTAAGGTCTCCTCATTTCTAACTCTGTCGACCCAGCTTATTTTCAGTAGTCGTCTGTATACCCACATCTCAAAGGCTGTCAAGCGTTTAAGCATAGCCTCAGTTAGGGTCACGCTTCTACTCCATACAGCAGGACAGGAAAGATGTACAAGATATCATACGAACTCTAAGGTCAATGCTAAGATCATGACTGCAAAGTACGTTTCTCATTTTTACATAGGCAGCTCAGGCTTGTTCTATTCGGCTTTTAATTTCTGCGGTTGGATCCCAACTCTCATTGATATTACTGCCGAGATACACGAGTTTCTCTACTCTGTCCAGTGTGGCATCTCCGATTTTATACCGTCATCATGTATATAATTTTGTTTGCTAACTATCATATATTTAGTTTTCTTAACGATGAGTTTTAATCCATACTGATTACAAGTCTGTTTTATTTTGTCATTAGATTTTGAAGGTCTTCTCCGCAATTGCAAGGACTAAGGTATCGTCGGCATATCTAATATTGTTGACGGTTACTCCATTCACAATAATACCTTCGGTTGTCTCCATTAAGGCTTCCTTAAATATTTCCTCCGAATATAAGTTAAAAAGTAAAGGCGACAATATACAACCTTGTCTCACTCCTCTTTTTTTATTTATTTCATCCGACAGTTCTTGTTCAACCTTTATTCTTGCCACTTGATGCCAGTATAGATTTGTAATTATTCGTAGATCTTTCTGTATTTAGCTGCGATCTATATTTTTGTTTAAAAGCAGACACAGCAAAAAATTGCATCATCATCAGCAGTTTTGAGTCCACTGCTGGACATAGGCCTCCCGTAAATAATTCCAATGTATTCTATCTTGAGGACCCTGAATCCAGTTGTACTGGATGCGCTTGATGTCATCTGACCACCTTGTTGGATCTTTTAATCTGGAAACATGACCGCCCAGTTCCATTTCAATGTTGTAATCCTTTGAACTGCGTCAGTAACACCAGTTCTTCTTCTAACTATTGTATTTGATACTCTGTCTCTGAGGGATATATTCAGCAATGACCTCTCCATCGCTCTCTGTGCCACTTGTATTTAATTGATTACTTTTCTGGTAAGGGTCAATGTTTCTGCTCCATACGTTAGAACTGGTAGTACACATTGATCAAAGACCTTCCTTTTCAAGCACATGGGAATATCTGATCTAAAGACTTCTCTCAGTTTTCCGTAAGCCTCCCATGCCAGTCCTATTCTCTTGTTTAGCTGCGTTGTTTGATTATCTCTTCCTAATTTAATCTCGTGGCCCAGATATTTATAGCTATACACCAGTTCAATTTGCGTGCCGTTAGTTGAGATGTTTTCCCCAGTAAAAGGTTGGTCATAGATTGTGTTTTAGAAAAATTAATTTTAAGTCCAACTCGTGTATACGAGCTCTGAAGGTCTTGAAGAAGCTGACAAGCATGATCTATCCGGTCTGCAATAAGGATTATGTCTTAATTATATTCGTGAGGTCCAAGTACAAACTCCGAATCATCCTGCTTGTGGCCTATTTTTGCGTTAAGGTCTCCCATCAGTATGATATAGTTGGTGGAACCATAACCAATACCATAGTGAAACCATAGAGGATGGAACCATTCAACTTCTTCATCTGTGTGGTAAGTGCGTATACCTGGATGATCTTTAATCGAATATTTTCGTTTACTTTGTAGATAAGATAAATAACTCTATCACTTATGCTTTTAATTGTAAGTATATTCTTCGTGTGTTTTTTATTTATCATAAATCCGACGCCACCATTAGAAGATTCTCCTCTATAGTGAAATAGATTTCTCGACGAAAGTACCATTTATTCTTCGCCTTTTCGCCGTACTTCAGATAATCCAAGTTTATATATCTCATTTTATATGCTTCAGCTCGTTTTCAAGTTCCTCAAGTTTTTCGTAATTCATCAATGTTTTGGTGTTATATATTGCCATAAACCATATTCTTTGCCGTTGTCGTTTGTATAAGTAGCCTGGTCCACTCCAAAAAATTGCATACCTAAACGATTTTCAAGGTGCGTAAAATGTATCGTCAAATATCTAACAAAAGACTGCGAGAAGCCACAAATTAAGGACTCTTTATACGTACACTGTAATGGAGCACACCCAGTCAGCACTGCTGTAGATGTTTAAACGTTAAGAAATCAACAAAAACCTATAAAACAAGGTAGCTGACATAATATACGCTCAAATAACCAGTTTTTAGGCACTTCATGTTACAAATATTAATACAACACACACATACAAGCAAGAAATAAATAAGCCGCAGTGCACGGCTAAATTATGGAATATTATCATTATTTCGAGAGGAAAATCCCGAAACAGGTCGATTATTGTTATAAAATACCCATCTTATAACGTACATGGAGTAGGGATGACGTCACCGGTGTGGGTGTAGTGACGTAATCGTTAATTTTTTTAAATAGAAATCGGTATAATGCGACACCTCATTAGAAGGAGAATTTAATTTTTTATTTAACGACATTACATTTTTAACTAAAATATTTTTAAGGGTACAAAAACTATTTTTTTTAAATTTAAATTCAACTACATTACAACTAATGATTTAATTAATCATGTACTTTAAAGTAACCAAATTATGCATAATAATTATTTTAAATTAAATGTTCGAAATGACTCATTTCACGCCTAATTCTATCTTTCAAGTCCTGTAAGTTTTGAGGTCTATTGACATAAACTTTTGATTTTATGTAACCCCACAGGAAAAAGTCTAGAGGTGTTAGATCTGGAGACCTTGCTGGCCACTCTATAAAACCTCGTCTTCCGATCCACCTCCTCGGAAAGCAATGATTTAAAAATTGACGTATTTCACGTGCGTAATGCGAAGGGGCTCCATCTTGTTAAAACCAGATATTTTCACTAGGTAAATTTGGATTATTGACATTTGGATACATGTTAGTAAGGACAGATATAAGTTGATTTCTCAAAAAAGGTAAATAACGTTCTCCTGTTAGATTTTCTTCAAAGAAAAAAGGGCAAATGATTCTGTCATTAATGATCCCTGCCATACATTTGCTTTCTGAGGATAATGCGTGTGTGGACTCAGTCATAAAATGTGGGTTTTCTTGACTCCAATATGTGCAATTTTGGACGATGTACGGTACCATGGATGTATGGTACCAAGAGCTGTGCTAAATTTGTTTTAAGAAAAGTATTTTTTTTTTCGGGAAGAAGATGAGGAAATTTTTAGTTGGTTTTAGTGTTATTCATCTGAGTTAGCCGCTCTTTTGTCGCCTACTTCCTACTTCCGAAGTTAGTCCAGAGTCAAGAATTTCTCATTTTAATTTGATTGGGATTTATTTAAGAATACAAATTGATTTGTTTCCTACTGGGTGTACACCTTGGCCATCACCCTGAGCTGTTCCATCCGAGGTACAGACCTCATATAAGCCTTCCCGGATAACTTCAGGGAACCAGTTGGAAAGACCGCCTTAGAGTGTGGAACACAGCTAATTTTATCAAGTTTTGTTTTTAATTTTAATAACTTTTTATACGATGCAATTTTTATTTTTATTTTTTTTTGTTTAACTTTAAATATTCATACTTGGACTAATAATAAAGACCTGCCATTTTTTTAAACTAATTTTAAATAACGTTTAAGGACTAATTGTCAATTACAGGTTGAGTTTTAAATACTCCCTTATGTTGTACGGTTTTATGTGTACACATTTAATCAGAGAGTTATTTTTTTTTAAGATTTTATTATTATTATATATTTAAACGTTTGGACATTTATCTCGTCAAGATAGTGTCCTTATTACTTGTTACAATTACGTTCAATTGAAAGCCAAAATACAGAGTTGCATCTCTGAGGCAAGTAAATTACCTTTTTAGGTCAATCATTACCATTTTTTTCCATATTTTATTATTTGTAAATTTAGATCATCAAGGATCAGTTGGGTATAACCAGGGCATTTATTTTTTGTATATAATTAAGTTGACTGTACATAATTGGTGGTGGGTATTTTAAGATAAATTTATATTGTATATATTTGGCTAGGGATTAAAGTTTTGGTGAAAATTAAATATTTCAATTCATACCTATATCCTTTTTTTTATTTCAGCACATAGCTTTACAAGATACCTTGGAAAGTTTATGTAAATACTTTCCTGGCGCCCACTCACATTTTGGAGCAAATTCTATAATCACTTTTAGTTATCTTAGTTATATTTCTATAGTTTTTTTTATAACCTTGTCATTCATTTTCTTATTCTACGGTCTCTGTAGGGCATGCAAATTGGCCGAATCCTCCTTTGAGTGTCAAGTAGTCACTCTCCGGCAACTTCTGCTAGCCAGCTTTAAAATTATATGTTATCTTTTACTTTACCCCCAACTACTTGTGTTTCATTGCATGCACATTTTCGTTATATTCTTACACATTTTTTGTTACATTGGCGCACAAAGCATTTTTGTTACATTGGCGCCCAACGTGGCACCCAAACCTTTCATGATGATGTGACATCAAGTCACTTTGGTTTCTACAAAACTTTTAGTAAGATAGCTGAGCTAAATTACTGGCCTGGTTTGCGCAACTCAGTTAAGAAATACATTTCGAGATGTAGAGTTTGTGCAACATGCAAGCCGAGTAACCTAACGCTAAGAATTAATATTTTTATGAGTTGTGTGTTTAGGTGAGCTATAATTTAGTATTCAAAAGTAAAAATTACAATTGACAACTGATGACAATTCACAAAATCAAAACATTTATGTCAATAAATATTAGAGTAACTATGCCACTATCACTTGTTTGAATTAACATTTGAAGGTTTCAGTGTTTATGAGATAAATTGTTAGGTCCATTATTATTTTTACTTATTTTTGCTTTTTAAGTATTTACTTCTGAAAGTCATGGCAGGAACTGATGGATGGCATTTCGCACATTTAATTTAAAATAATTGTTATGCATAATTTGGTTACTTTAAAGTACATTATAAATTAAATCATTAGTTGTAATTTAGTTAAATTTAAATTAAAAAAAATTGTTTTGGTACCCTTCGATTACGTCACTACACCCACACCGGTGACGTCATCCCTACTCCATGTACGTTATAAGATGGGTATTTTATAACAAAAATCGACCTGTTTCGGGATTTTCCTCTCTAAATAATGATAATATTCCATAATTTAGACGTTCACTGTATAAAAGACTCCAATAGATGCTAAAATGGCGGAACAATTAACGATACTACAATAGAACGCAACACTTACAGTGTCAACAAGAGCTGTTATTAACCTTAGACAAGCAAAAAATTGATATATCTAATAATAAGGACACACTTTTCTGCCATTATAAGTATCAATACAATAAAATCTACTTATCAATAACAGTTGCATATTTTCCACCTAAAAATAATCTAAATTCAAGATAACCATATCCAGTTCTTAACAAACTCGGAAAAATTATGTCATCATTAAATAATGCAGTTTTTTATTCTTCTATTATAGAGTATATATTTTATTATTTATCACAATTAAAATATACTGAGATATGCCTTATCTATCGAATTACCTTACATAACAATAATTAACTACTTATTAGTTCCACATATAAACATAATACACAAATAGCAAAATTAAAAACACCTAGTTTTTAGTGACATCGCTAACAAAAAGTACCCTAATTATGGTACAGTAGCTCCGGTGAGTGGTTTCTTTTTTAATTTTAATTTTATTAGATCATTATACGAGGGCTATGCAAAAAATTCAGTCGTAGCAGTTCCGACGTTCCTAGTGTTCCTATACTACACCCGCTGAAAAGATAAAATGAGCACGTGAACGACACGCACTCTTTAACCCTTAACTGGTGACCATGCGTCTCACAGACTCCGCACGTTTATTAACGCGTCTAAGCTTCTCGACACAAATACGTAGCAACCTGTAATTCGGTGTAGTGTACCTTCCTAGCTTTTAGAGTATATTCGAACGTGTTAACCATTTCGCTCACGACTTTTTGTTTCACAAACAAAAATTTGTAAAATTGAAGATACAAAATAGATGATTTTTTTTAAGATTTTTAATATAATTTACAAAATGTTCTACTTTCCCAATTAAGAGTTATAGTATGTATCCAAACGTATACATTGTGACTTGCAGGTAATTTTTATATGTAAAATAAAATAAAATGGTGATTTCATGGAATGGAATTCTCAAAATTCTCCGGTATATACAAAGTTCTAAGACTTCAAGCTTCTTAACTATTTGCGCTTTTAACGTCCATGTCTGTATCCCGTACAATAGTTGGGACCGAACGTAACATTCAACAAATCTCAATCTCAGCGCAATATACAGATTTTTGTCACAGAACAATTGCTTGAATTTTAAGAACGCTGCCCTTGCCATTTCTATTCGTACTCTGATCTCTTGGTCTGGATCTAATTCAGTGTTGATGTAAGCTCCCAGATATTTATATTTTGTCACTCTCTCTATTTGCTGTCCACCAAGGGTTAGTTGTTCATTATTTATTGGACTCCTTGATACTATCATAAATTTGGTCTCATCTGTGTTGATGTCAAATCCTATTTGAATGCATTCTGCAAATGTCATGATGTTTACGATTTCTCCACCAATTCTTATTCCCTCTTTTCTTTCCCATAAGGCTTTTCTGAATATAACCTGTGAGTACACGTTGAAAAGCGTCGGAGACAAGACGCCTTTGCCGGACCCCTCTCGCAATCGGTATATTATTTGTTTCTATTTCGTTCACCTTTACTACTGTTTTCTGGTTCCAGTATATAGCCTTAATAAACTCAATGTCTTTTTTGTCTAAATTGATGTTTTTCCGAGAACGAGAACGATTTCCGAAATGGAAATTGAAACGTCAATAAACGTATTTTTATCTTTAATTGTGGCTTATTCCCATTTAAATAGTAATTGTTTCTTTGCATTTTCCAGGCTCTTTATAATGGCAATATCTTGACAATAAAGCAATTAATATTATAACTGGTTAGGTAAAAGTTTTCTTAAAACTTTTTTAGTGAGAATTTACTCTAAATTCATCATATTGTGTAATTTATAACATATATATCATATACAACATATATTTAAGGGCGTCCCTTCATCTTCACGAACTGGTTAATTGTCGATGGGTGGAGGAAGTTACTCAACAGTTGGATTGTCTCCAATCTGTCACGGGCATGACCAAAGAAACCGAAACTGAAAGAGATAAATGCAATACACATTTAGAAAAACTTTCTGTATACTGTTGGACTTGTCGCTGTTGTATCTGTCACCAATGCGCTCTTTGGGGTGGTACTCATTCCGGACATACCTTTAAACCACTAAACGAAGTATATGACCAGCATGTATCACAAATTAAGGACGAAGTGGTACAGCTTAGACGCCGGTAAGTTATTACTAGCTATATCATAAATATTCAGTTTAACTGGACATACAAATTTTCAATTTACGAACAGAAATGTCCAATAAAAAAATGATACCTTCTAGAATACATCTTTATAAAAAGTAAAATACGAATTTCTCTCGGTCACCTGGTAATAAAATATGTGTTTTATAAATGATCTTAATAATAAATGTTATTTAGAAAAATTTTAAAAAATGAAAAATTTTGAATGGTCATTATCATATCGTGATATGCAGGTAGAAGAATTTGTCTCTTATTACTATCTACATCAAATTTAGTGTTGTATCTAAAAAAAATGGTTGTTATAAAATGCAAAAAATTAAAGGGATATACCCCATAAGAAAAACACTATACTGTAAAGGCTGATTTATTAACTTTCGGTTGGCTTTAAAGATCACATCTAAATTTCTAATATTACATGTTTGATTTGGTATTATTAATTTTTGCTTTGAAAATTAATACAATGGAAAATAAAGATGCTCGGTCTTTGTTAGGTGCAGTGGCACAGATACTTTGTATTCGAACAGCATTGAGCCTTCGAAATAAAAGACAACGTCGATACAAACGGAGGCCCATTAACCAGAACAGAAAGACAAGAGGGATTTTAATTATTGTAAAAATATGGAAAACTGGGATACCCAGCAGTTTTTTAAATATACCAAGATACAGGTTTCAGTATTTGAAAAATTACTGCAAATGGAACAACCAAAAATAAATGTAAACTATCGCTCTGATGATTAATCATCAGAGCGATAGTTTCCATTTAACCAAAAATTCTGCAAATAAATTGAGTGTAACCCAAAGAAAAATGGAAAGAGCAATGTTGGGAATAACTAGAAGAGATATGGTACCAAATAGGATAGTGAGAGAGAGGACTAAAGTGACAGATGTCATAGAAAAAATTGCACAAGCCAAATGGAGATGGGCTGGACATATAGCACGTTTAAATGATAATAGGTGGACCAAAAGACTCATAGAATGGAGACCTAGAGAAGACAAAAGACACCGAGGTAGACCACCAAAAAGATGGAGAAAAACAGTCGGAAATTGGATACAGAAGGCGCAAGATAGAGAACAGTAGAAGAACATGGAGGAGACCTATATCCAACAGTGGATGCAAGAGGTTGAGGAATGATGATGATGATGATGATCGCTCTGATGGAATTTCTGTTGAAGAGAGGCTTATTATTATCTAAACTCTTCCATTTTATAAACACGCGAAACCCAAACATAAACAAATAATTTAATTTGATTTGTTTGACAAACCTTATCACTTTTTCCGTATTGCTATTGGCTCCGATGACAAAGATACAGTTTTTTTATGTTATGTGTTCGTGACTCCAACCACAGAAGGGTTTGTGTATTCTGTGCTACAATGGCCAACTGCAAAAGATAAAGTTGGTTCATCTTGAATGGAACCGAACGCCAACGCCAACGGTGAACGATGTTTATAAATAGACATACTTCTTCTTCTTCTTAGTCTTCTGTCGTCCATGTTTGGACATAGGCATCTCCCAACTCCTTCCATCGGTCTCTATCCTGATCAACATATTTTCAATTTGTTCCGGCTATGCTTTTAATGTCATCAACCCATCTCATCTGTGGTCTTCCTCTTGGTCGTTTACTTTCGTGAGATCTCCAATGTTGTATTGTAGTATTCCAACATTGGTCTTTCTGTCTAGCAGTGTGGCCAGCGAAGCTCCATTTAAGTTTGGCAATTTTTGTTGTTATGTCCTCGACTTTTGTTTTTGATCTTACTATTGATATTTCCATTGTTCTTTCTGTTGTGGCTAGTTTATTCATGTTTGCCTTGGTTAGGGTCTAGGTTTGACATCCATATATCATGATAGGAAGGATGCATTGGTTGAACACTTTGCTCCTCAAGTATTGGGGTATTTTGCGGTTCTTAAGTATCCAACTGTTTTCCAAATCCTGCCCATGCTAGTCTTGCTCTTCTAGTAATTTCCGCACTTTGGTTCTCGTTGTCAAGTCTCAGGATTTGACCTAGGTAGATATATTTGTTCTATCTCACTGCCGTTTATAGTTATATGTCTGGGGTCTTCTGTGTTTGTCATTATTTTTGTTTTTGTCATATTCATTTTTAGGCTGACGTATTGGGAGCTGGCTGCTAGTTCCCCCAACATAATTTACAGTTCCTCGAATGTGCTCGCTATAATCACTATGTCGTCAGCTAATCTGAGGTGCTTTAACTTGTTGCCATTAACGTTAATGCCATAGGTTGACCAATTTGTAGTTTTGAAGACCTCTTCTATTGCTAAGTTGAAAAGCTTTGGCGATATTACGTCTCCTTGTCTCACTCCTCTCTTAATGGGGATGGGATTTGTATTTTCGTCTAGTTGTACTATCATAGTTGCATTTTACAATTACAATTATTAATAGCTTGTTCTATGGCCCACATCTCGATACTATCAAACGCCTTTTCATAGTCGACGAGGGCAAGAAATACTGGTAGTTGGTATTCATTTGCCTTCTCTATCAATGTTCTCATTGTCAGCAGATGGTCTGATGTACTATATCCTTTGCGGAAGCCAGCCTGTTCAACCAGTTGGTAATTATTCATTTTGTAGGTTAACCGGTTATTAATAATTCTCATAAATGGTTTGTATACTTGACTGAGCGACGATATAGGTCTATAATTCTGTAGATCACATTTGTCCCCTTTTTTGTGTAAGAGTATTACTAGACTCTCGTTCCAGTCTTTAGGGATCTGGCTATTATGGAGACATCTATCAAATAGCTCTGTTAGTACAGGGATTGTTAATGTTTTGCTTGTTTTCAAGAGTTCGGCAATTATACCGTCGTGTCCTGGAGCTTTATTATTTTTTAGTTCTTTTAAAGCTCTTTCTATTTCGTATCCCTTTATATTTGGTAGTACTTCTGATCCCACGTTTTTTATTTTTCTTTTGATGTTCTCCTTTGTTGTTTCATTAGGCTGGCCTTGCGAGCTGTACAAGGATGTGCAGAAGTCTTCGACAATATTTGTTATTTTATATTTGTCCTTCTCTACCTTATTGTTGGCGTCTTTAATTTTGATGACTTTTTGAACTCCTTGTGCGGACATTTTAAGCCTCTGTTGTTTTCAATGACTCGTTCTATTAAGTTCTCATTCCATCTATCCTCGTTATTTTTTAAAAATGCTTTTTCTCTCACTTCTTTCATGTTAATATTTATTTTTGTTCTGACTATACGATGGTCACTACCCGTTGTTACGTTGTTTATTGTTGTGACGTCTTCAAATATTCCTTTGTTGTTTGAGAGAAAATAGTCTATTTCATTTTTGGTAGTTCCGTTAGGTGCGACCCATGTCCACTTTCTGTTAGGTTTCTTTTTGTAGAAGGTATTCATAACATACATGTTTTCTTGTTCCAGGAATTCCATGAGTTTTTCTCCTCTTGTGTTTCTTGTGCCGAATCCAAAGTTTCCAATCTTGCTTTCAGAGTCTTCAATCTTACTTCCAATTTTGGCGTTAAAGTCTCCCATTATTATTATTTTGGATTGTTTGTTATTGTCTATAGCTTTTTTAACGTCTTCGTAAAAAGAATTTATTTCCTCATCGGTTGCTTTTTCAGCATAAAATTGCACGATCTTTGTTTTAGTTTTTGGATTTAGATTTAAGACCATGTCTGATATGCTGTCAATTATTTGAATTTGAGATTTTCTCTTCTTGTTGATTAAGAAACCTACTCCACCGTATGTGTAGTCTTCCCTGCCTTTATAATAGAGTCTGTTGCCTGAATGTAAGTCCACATATCCTTCACCTCTTCTTTTAACTTCTGACAGTCCCATTATGTCCCAATTCAAGTTCCCCAATTCCTCTTCTAGTTCGTAGAGTTTTTCGTCTTTTGCCATGGAGCGGATGTTGTATGTTGCTATATGGAGTTGTTTGTTCTTCTTCTTTTTCAATGTCGACTTGCCCCCCTCCAAGAATCCTCGGGGCAGACCATTGTTACGGTGTGGGATTGTGGAATAGAATTCCTACCCACCTGGGGTACCTTCCTTGTTTCTGTTGCAATCGACATGTTTGGTTTTATAGGTTTTGGCCATAACCCACCACGCTGGCCAGACGGTTTGGTGGGGCATACGAGTTTCACATTTAACCATGTTGTAACGCGAACGTCAGCGCCAACGCCAACGTAAAGTTTATAAATCAGCCTTAAAACTGCACTACCACTAGGTTTATGTTGAAAAAAGTAAAAATAATTACCGGTATTTTTACAGATCAGAAAATAGTTGTTGGTAATAAATATTACTAATAATTTATGTTTTTGTTAAAAAACAAGGCTAATGGAACTGATAAGCATTGTCCAGGAAGTCGAAAGAAACGTAGATTCTGTCAGATCGGCGAAAGACGAACGTGTAAGAGAAGTACGAAATGCTGTTGAGTTTATGATAATGAGACTTGACACACAACTGAAAAGCAAACTTTTAACATTAATGGGCCAAAAAGATTCTCTTACACAGGTAAATATATTGTATTGCCCAACCAAAAAAAAAGACCATAAAGAGTACATACATATTTTTTTAGGAAACAGAACAATTAGAGCATCTCTTAAATGAAATAGAACTCCAGTTACATACCTCTTCAAAATCAGAATTAATATTAAAAAGTGAAGATTTGTCCAAGATGGTCAGTAGTATAAGGAAAAAACCAATGACAAGTTTCGTTACAGCTCCCGTGCCAGCAGAATTTCAAAGGTAATTTATTTTATAACTAATCCATTATCAACAGACTCTGACACCAAAAGTTAAAAAGTAATTTTAAAGTAACGAGCTAGAAATCCGAAGATTTCTAATTAAATAATTATAATAAATAATAAAAATGTTATTCTCGAAAAACTGTCCGCGTAATTATTTTTACCTGTTATATATTCTATTTCAAAGTCGTATTCCTCTAGATCTAGTCTGATCCTCGTAAGATTTGAGGTAGGTTCCTCCATTGAAAATAGGTGTGTTAAGGGTTTATGATCCGTTTTTACCAAAAATGTTGGTGCTCCATATAAATAACATTTGAAATGGTTAATTCCCCAATGAATTGCTAGTAATTCCTTGATGATTATAGGTTTATTACATTCTCCTTTACTAAAACTTCTTGATGCGTATGCTATCGGTAGGTCTATTCCGTTATAGTTTTGACTTAAAATTGCTGAACAACTCTCGTTGGATGCGTTGTGTTGTCAAAATGAATTGTTTACTGAACTCCGGATATTTTAAGATTGGTGATTTCATCAAATATGATTTGAACTTATTGAATGATTCTTCACATTGGTAAATAGAATTAACGATTATTGCATTAGATACGGACTAAAAATAAATAAGAGAAAAACTAAATTTATGATTGTCTCAAAAACGCAACATGGAAATGAAAGATTAATGATAGAGCAAATCCAAATAGAAAAAGTAGAGACATACAAATATCTGGGAACCTGGGTTGATGACAAAAATGATCAAAGCAGAGAAATCAAAGTCCGAATTGAAACTGCAAGGCAAGCTTTTATGAAAATGAAGACAATGCTTACCAACAGAGACCTTCAGTTGCATCTCAGATTGAGGGCTCTAAGATGTTGCATATTTTCTATCTTACTCTACGGAATGGAAGCTTGGACATTGAAGAAACAACACATACGATAAATAGAAGCGTTTGAAATGTGGTGTTACAGAAGAATATTAAAAATTCAGTGGGTTCAGAGGATTACCAATGCTGACGTACTACGACGTCTAAATAAGGAGTTAAAAATTATGAACAGCATAAAAGGAAGAACACTAGAGTATTTGGGTCACATAACCAGGGGAGAAAAATATGAGCTGCTGAGAATTATTATGCAAGGAAGGATCCAAGGAAGAAGAAGCATAGGAAGAAGACGCATCTCCTGACTGAGGAACCTTAGAGAATGGTTTAACTGTAGTTCACTACAACTTTTCAGAGCAACAGCCAACAAAGTGACCATAGCCGTTATGATATCCAACCTCCGATAGGAGATGGAACTTAAAGAAGAAGAAGCTGTCTTAGGTGCCGGATATTGTTCAATCGTTGTATATTTTGCTTTATCTGGTGATATTCCTTCCTGAGAAAGATCATGTCCTAAATATGTGACCTCTCTTCTAAAAAATTATCATTTTCCTGGGTTAAGTTTTAGGTTGAACTTACGACATGTCTCAAATGTCTTTTTTCGCCAATTTAGCTATTACCGTCTTTGGACTGTCGCCTCTCAGTTCTCTCTTCAGTGCCGTTGCTATTCTTGGGATTGTATCCTCTGTAGTTACATGGTTTCTGACCTTATTGGTTACAATTGTTTTGATTAATGTTATCGCTGCTTCCTCGTGCCCTATCGCTATTTTCTCTAGGAGTTCTAATGCATCCAAAAATGACTGCAGTTTACCTGCGCTTCCATAAACTCACTGGGCAACACCTTGCTTGCGATATTTAAAAATTCGTTGATTGTAAGAGCCATACTTATTTCTTGCTCTGTGTCGCTTGTTTCGTCTACATCCTTGTCACTTTTTTCCTCGTCTATTTCCTTCTTTCTACTCATTTATTCATGAGAATTTCCATTTGTGTTATTCTTGTACTTTGTAATGGACACATAATTTCGATAGTCTTACGCAGTAATATAAAATTATCAAAAACATAATATACATATATAAAATTATATAAATATGATAAAACCTATTGTACTTGTTAAAAATTGCCAATAATAGACTAATAGCAATAAAATAGTCAGATAGTGGTAATAATAAAATAGATAATAATAAATAGATGTGTAGCCCAGCGTATCTACCAACACTGTTCTCTAAACAATATCATAGACCGTCAACAGAAAGGATGCGCTAAGGGTTCCATGGGCTGCAAAGAACAACTTATAATCAACTCAGTCATTTCCAACCAGGCGTACACCAAAAAAAGGAACCTTTTCACAGCCTTCATTACAAGAAGGCCTTTGATTCAGTACCGCATGAATGGCTTATAGATATATTCAAAATATATAAAGTCGATGATAATATAGTGACCTTTTTAAAGCATATAATGACGGAGTGGTGAAAACAACATCGAAACTGAAGATATCCCAATTAACCGGGGCCCTCGTTGAGTCCTCTTTGGTTCTGTTTAGCGATGAACCTACTATCTCAGCTACTGAACTCCACTGACTCAGGTTTTAGCATCAAAAATTACAATACTGTTGTGGCGAAGCCTAATCATCTGTTGTATATGGACGATTTGAAATTAATGGCTTCCACTCAAAACCACTTAGATCAGATGCTAAAAGCTGTAGAAACTTTCTCAAATGACATCAGTATGCATTTTAGACTAGACAAGTGCCGTATACTAAATATAGTCAAAGGAAAGATTCAGCCCGGAGGTTTCGATATGCAAGATTGCCAAAATATCGAGGCAATGGGTGAAAATGATATGTACAAATATCTCGGAGTAAAGCAAGGGCGGAAAATTGACCATAAACAAATGAAAACCGAACTAACTTCGGACTTCGTACGAAGAGTAAGACAACTAAATCGGTCACATCTTAACAGTAAAACTTTGTTTAAGGTATTAAATATGTACGCCTGTTCCGCGCTGTGCTACTCATTTGGTATTATAAATTGGTCAAAAACAGATATAGAGTGTCTTCGGCGGAAAGTAAGAACACTTCTCACAAAGGCGCAAAAACACCATCCACGCAGTGCAGTAGAGAGAACAACATTACCTCGGTATCAAGGGGAAAGAGGACTTATGAAGATAGGTGAGCAACTGGATAAACATGTTAATAATTTAAGAACTTATTTTCAGGTACAGGCTGAGACATCTACTTTAAATAGAGCAATTTGCGCAGTAGATGATACAACGCCGCTTAAACGACATGACTCAGTAGGAAAGATTATTCATCAAGAACTAGCACACAAACTGGGACTTCTCCAAATCGACCATCTTCCTTATTATCAATATGTCCCTGACAGAATGCTTAAAAATGACAACTACAAGCTATATTGGGACCGCACTGTGCTTAAAGACCAACCAGTGGCACATAATAGTCCGGATCCCATACTAATTAATAAAATTACTAGGCAAACAACACTTATTGATGTGGCAATACCCAACACCAATAATTTACGTGTTGAATACAACGAAAAGATCGCCAAGTACAGAGATCTGGAAATACAAATCAGGCGACAATGGAAAATGGAAAGTACTCAGACTTTTGCTTGGTAGATAGAATAATAGTCAGCTTCTACTATTATTCTATCTACTATTGGTGTTATACCCAAAAACCTCCTAGAGAATATAACACAGCTGGGTCTAAATGAACATCTCTATAAGGCCATGCAGAAAGCTCTACTCCTCGCGACGTCCTAATGTGTACGAAAATTTTTGGGAGATACTCCAACAAACCAAGTCACCTAGGGCTCGATAACACAAAAAGAGTCCCACTAGGGCTCAGTCCTTTTGATACCTTAGATTCTTAGATATCTGCGATGAGTGAATTTTCCCCTTAGAGGGAGTGTGAGCCGTATGGCTAAATCTGGAAATAGATTAATAATAATAATTAAATACACACTAAAACCATGTCAATAGTATGAATATCTATAGTCGTATTAAAAATTAGTGACCTAATTGTATTAAAAAAAATATGTTTTATATTATTCATTCATAAAAATGTGCAATAAATCGTGCAATGAAGTATCATACAAACAGATAATACAATACTTTGTTCTGTTCCATTTCCGTCTGGTCTATAATCGCCATATAATAATGTTAGATATTCTTATAATGTTGATTAGATTGTTTCTATCAAGAGTTCCATATAATGGAACTCTAGGGGTAGTTTACCCCTGCATGGGGTTGATTAACTCGAACTCACTGGATACTCATAATAACTTTATTGGTTCTCTAAGTACAATAAGAGAGAGTACCCAGTTGACAGATGACAACACTAGCTTCGATTGTTCACTTTTAATTATTTTCAAGTTATTTAACTCACGTGCGTTTTGTTTATGCATTCATGTTTTTTTAATATAATTTGTACACATTATTTAATAAGCTGTTGATTACATTGCAAATTTCACTAGGTCAGCGCGTGTTCTAGTTACACCGATATTTTCAATGTCATAAACAATCGCATTTCGTAATAAACAATGAATAATATTATTAAAAGGATTTTTAATTTGAAACTGAATTGGGTTACTTAGATCTGATTTCTGGATGCTTAATTAAATCCCGTTAAAGTGATAATGGTGTATATTGCACATCATATTCTAATTTTTATTTAAATATGTTTTAATCTTTTATCTTTATAGCGAAATAGTGCCTTCATACGACACTAGTACGTACGTAATGTACCCATTTTCACAACTTCAAAGGAAATCAGATCCCGTGTACTCTAATCCACTTCACAGCAATGGATTATGCTGGAGACTTAAAGTGTATCCGGAAGGAAATGGTGTAGTGAGAGGAAATTATCTATCAGTCTTCCTAGAGTTAACCGCGGGTAAGTCAGTTTCGTTAGTTTTAAAAACAATATTTTTAAAAATTTCCCTGTTTTCTTTCTTTAATCTGAACAAGACGAAAATACGAACTATAAAAGCATCAGCTGCAATATATTGTTGGTGTAGGAGGAAAAACAATAGTCTTTTTGATCCAAATTAGGCAGATGATTAATCACTTTAATAGGTTTTATATACGTTTTTAATCACTAATATAAAATTAGTATTTCTTCGTTCTTGGGTTTTTGGTTCAATATTTATATTACATGTGGAACTATATTTTATTTTCCATCGAAATCAACGTTTCGGCAGGAAACCCTTGCCTTTGTCAAGATTCAAAACATAAAACGGGGTACTAACATTTATTGTCTTCATTTTATTATTGTAACCTTTAGGGGGTGTTGCGTCAGCCATATCTCCGTCATTTGCAATTTTACAAAAATTTGTAACGAAGAAATTGTAGGAAATCGTAATTGCAATAATTTAAATCCTTACGATTTTGTATAAAAGTTTAAAATGGCCGAGATATTGAATAAAAACAATTCCTATAAAACCAATCCCTGCAAGGGCTTACGCTCGCGCCTTTACCGCATACGTACGACCTCAAATATTGATTTCAGGAAAAAATAAAAAAGATCAAAATTGTATTAAATATAAGTCTCTCCATTTTTTTATGTGAATTGTTTTCGTAAAATTAATAGTAAACGAGATAATTCGATAAATATGCGTCCCCCTATCACTATTTTCCCCGCTATGCTGGAAAAATATCGACCGCACGAAAAAAATTTGTAAAATAGAAATTGTAGGAAACCGCATTTGCAGTCCTTACCATTTTTGTCGAAACAATGAAAATGGCGGAGATATTGAGCAAAAATGGTTCTCCTTTTTCATATTCAAATTCAAGATGGCGGCTAACGTAACGGTTGGATTCGGTCGCGATTTTAAATTTGCACCACTATTGGCCCCCTAAAAGTTTAGAATAATACAATTTGGGGCAGCTCGACATGTAAGGTGAGGTCTTTTTTCGTTTAACCCCACTGAACTAATACGTATTAATTTGATCTTCGTTACTTCGTTGTTTATTAGATTTTTCAAAGATGGAATAACGAAATTTAATTGGTATAACTTATAAGTTTTATTTCAGTGTAAATTTGACAATGTTTTCGATTTACAGGTTATCCTGAAACGTCAAAATATGAATATCGAGTGGAAATGATTCACCAAGTAAGCAGAGATCCTTCAAAGAATATTGTCCGAGAGTTTGCTTCAGACTTCGAAGTAGGCGAATGTTGGGGCTATAATAGATTTTTTCGACTAGATCTGTTAGCGACTGAGGGTTATTTGAATTTAATTAACGATACGTTAGTATTGAAGTAAGTATTCTAATTATTTTATTTTAAAGGTTATTTTCGAATAAAGTACTAAAGTAAAGAATTATGAACAAATGAAAAAGGTCACTGAAATGCGGAACCTTTTTGAAATATAATTGTGTCAATTATATTCAAATAAAAAGTCAAATAATCCGATCATCATCATCAATCAGCCAATCGCGTCTACTTTTGGACATAGGCTTCCCTCAGTTCTTTCCAGTGTTCTCTACCCTGGGCCGCTTGTAGCCAGTTTCCCGCTACACGTTTTATATCATCGGTCCATCTAGTCGGTGGTCGTCCTCGACTTCTTTTATAGTTTCTGGGCCTCCATTCCATAATACGTCTTGTCCACCGTCCATCTTGTGCTCTGGCTAAGTGCCCTGCCCAGTTCCACTTAAGCGACGTGGTTCTTTCGATGACGTCTTGAACTCCTGATCTTTGCCTGATTTGTTGGTTTGTTATGTGGTCTCGGAGGCTCACGTTCAGCATTGCACGTTCCATGGCTCGGTGCGTAACTCTGAGTTTATTCGCAGATTTTTGCGTGAGTGTTAAAGTCTCTGCTCCATAAGTTTGTACAGGTAAAACACATTGGTTATAAACCTTTCGCTTAAGACACATGGGAATTGAACTTTTTAGAATAAGGCTTAATTTGCCAAATGCTGCCCAAGTTAGGCCTATTCGCCTCTGTATTTCATGTGTTTGATTGTCTCTGCTTATTTTGATTTCGTGTCCCAGATATTTGTAAGTGTCTGTTTGTTGTATGTTATTATTGTCAATAGTTATATTTCCACTCATTACGAGATTTGTTATAAGTTTAGTTTTCTCAAAGTTTATCTTTAATCCTGCTCTTTCAGACAGACTTTTAAGCGAATTCATCATAGAAACTGCCCTTTGAAAGCTGCTATTGATGCCCATATCTTGCCATTGAGTGCTCTTAAATATTGACTCTAGAGCTGCCGTGAACAATTTTGGTGAAATATTGTCTCCTTGTCTAACTCCTCGACCTAAGCTGAATTTTTCTGTGTCTTCGTGTAGTCGTATACTTGATGTAGCGTTCTCGTAGATGTTTGTGGTTAGTGTCGTGTACCTGTAATCTATTCGGCTTTGATTTAGGGCTTCCAGTATTGTTTCAAACTCTACAGAATCAAAAGCCTTCTCGTAAACGACAAATGCAAGAACCAGTGGTATGTTGTACTCGATGCACTTTTCTATTAAGATCTTTATGGTATGCAAATGGTCATTTGTGCCATATCCTGCCCTGAAGAATATTCGATACTTAAACTAAATCGTTTATTCATCCAACCACTTGCCGCAAGAAGATTGAAGAGAGTATGGCCAGAAGACCTACCGCAATAATACTTAGAGAACTGCCACTGAACAGTACCTAACGCACTTTAATTTACTTACAGACTATTTACCTATTACTCTGTGTATAGATTAGATTGTAAACATGCAATGTAACAATAAAAATAAATACTACTGTTACTGTTATTCCCCAACTGTCAACAACATCTGACGTTCCAGACTTCACTAGACATTTCAGGCATCTCGAATATGCTAGAATTTTAATACTCTTGTTTTTTCATTCTTGTTTGTAATAATTATAATCATATAATTCGCAGACATTTGTATTTTAACCCTTCAGCGGACAGGCGAAATAAAATGACACAAACTCACGGGTGTGGCGCCTGAGGACTAAAATTACCAGATTATTATTGGCCGTTAAACCAAAATCTCTACACCTTTCGTATTTTACAGGTTTCAAGTAAGAGCCCCTACTTATTATCAGAAATGTCGGGATCAACAATGGTACATAAATCAACTAAAAGCAACTCAACTTCAGTATGCCATACAAGTAAATGAAACAAAAGAAAACGAAGCAAAAGAACACATAAATGAAGCTACTGGTGATACAGCTGCAGTACATAACAAAAATCCAACAGGTAGGCATAACCAATGGGAAGAATTTAGTTGTACAAATCGTAAATTTATTAGTAACATCGAATAGTGATTCGTAGTAAATATTCTACCTTTAACCAGAAAATCAATCATATGATCACTGCTTGTCAATCCAAAAAACTGATCAGCATCAAAAGAAAACGATTACAAAGATGCACAGACACGCTTGCAATACCCTTAACGTTAATTATGCAAACTTCTTTCATCCAGAACTCCTTACCCCCTAGTTGGAAATTAGCATCCCTTATTTTAAAAAGGCAACAAACTCGACCCCAACAATTATCGTCCGATTATCTGGTTGCCAGTAGTTGACAAATTCATGGAAGCAATTATTTCCGAGGAGATGACCAAATTCCTTCTCCAGGAACATGTTATTCCAACACAACAACATGGATTTGTCTCCGGTCGCTCTACTCTAACCAATCTCCTACATTGTGTTAACGGCTGGTCATCCCTTAATAGTTCGCAGCTGTTTTACTAGTTTTTCAGTAGATTTTTAAACAAGAATTTTTTTTAACGGTCCTGGAGAACCAAAATGTCTTTATTTAATCTAAATTGCTGCCTGATGTCGTAGAAACGTACCCAAGTTTCCTTTGTAGTAAAAACAATGTTTAAGAAAAATGAAAAATCTGTCGACAATGTAAATACTACAATAAGTTCAGCTTTATTAGAAAATTCGCACATACCGAAACTTATATAAATCGTGTAAGCCGTTTAGGTAATCATTGACGCGTTCCATACGTTAAACTGGTTATCTCAAAAGGAAAATCTTTGACCAGTGTGTTTTACCTGTACTCACTTAAAGAGTGGAAACAGACAGACCAAATCCTGTCGTTAAAATGGAATTGGGCAGGATACGTCGCTAGATTATCAGACAACCGATGGACAAACGTATTGTCGAGTGAAGGCCAAGACAAGAAGCATTACAAAGCAGAAGGAGCCCACCAACCAGATAAACTAACGATCTTAAGTGTGTTAGCAGTATCTAGATGCAAGCAACACAAGACAGAGACAAAAGGAAAGAGCTGAAGGAGACCTATGCTCAGCAGTGGACGCGTACAGCACGTTAATAATGATACTTAAAACTCACTCTGTATATAAAATTATTTTGTGTACAAAACTTTGTTAACCACATCATTTATTTCATAAAAAAGTAATTACATACGATTTTAATAGAATGACGGTTTGTTTTTTTAGGAAGTACAGATGAAACTGAAGCTAATTGTTCATCAATATCTAAATCTGATGCACCAAAACAATCAACATCGATAGAAAACCCACAATTGGAGTCTGCGGGTATCAAAATATCCACTTTTCCAAGAGATAGTAAAAAAGTAATATCTGTTCCGTGTTCATGTAATAAGAAAAATATGTCCAGTGAAAATTCAATATGCAGTTCTACATCCGATTCATCTATACGAACACAGGTAAATATTGCTACCGTAGAATGGGGTGACTTTGATTCTATAAGGTGACTTTGATAAAACATGAATATTTTGTTTCAAGAGAGTATACAACCCAAATGTTTCGTCCGTTATGGTGGTTGTGTGAACTTTATTTCAGTGCACATGTTGATTCACTATAGCAAAAGGTGTTTGTGGCCAACATCAAAAGTATACGGTTGTAAATTCACCATTGAAGTTTTTGTTTGAATTTGAAGATTTTATATTGTGTTACTAAATTTAAACATACAGCTCTTACAATAGAATTGCAGGTAATTTTGTGTATGTTGCCTTAATGTAGGTCTAGTTGTCACTATTTTAAAATATTTAACCTAACTTATTTCCGTAACTACTCCATGAAATTGAATGATTTCTTATCCGGGGTCACTTTGATACATTTTTCGGGGTGACTTTGATACTTTATTTCTTTTTATAGTTTGCTTAATGAAACTTCAAACCGTTAATTATTTTCAGGATTTCGTCAATATCTGCATGAAAAGACAAAATGCCGCGAGTTTATAAACGAAAGTTGGGATCAAGAAGCTACAAGAACTTCTCTGACGAAACTCTTGAACATGCTCTGCTTCAAATAGTAAACGGAAACTTGTCTGTTAAAGCCGCTTCAGAAAGATTTAAAATTCCGTATGGTACTTTATATAATAAATACAAAGGGAAGCATGTGAAGAAGCCAGGGGGCCAAACTGCGTTGACGGAGCTGGAGGAAAAATCAATCGTGTCCTGCATTGTCAAATGTGCAGATTGGGGATTTCCATTATCGACGCTAGATGTACAACTTTTCACTAAGAGTTATTTAGAAAGAACTGGAAGAATTATCTCTAAATTTAAAAACTGGGTAAGTCCTGGTAACGACTGGGTAAAACTTTTTTTAGAGAGACATAGTCAGCAAATCTCTGAACGACTTGCGTCTAACATTACTAGAGCTCGGGCAGGTGTCACAAAAGAAACGATAGAATCATTATGTCAATAATTTAAGAACAACTCTCTCAAATTGCCCTCCATCACACGTTTTCAATTACGATGAAACCAACGTTAGTGATGATCCGGGGAAAAGAAGATTGCTTTATAGAAGAGGGACCAAATATCCAGAACAAATCACTAATCATAGTAAAGCCGCCACATCAATAATGATGTGCGGTGCTGCTGATGGTACACTACTCCCTCCTTATATAATATATCGCAGCGAACATATGTGGGATGCATGGACATTAGGAGGTCCACAGGGCTCTCCTTGTTGTAGTAGTGGATATTGCGCAAGAGGAGCTAGATATAACCGAACAAAAAATGGGTGGATGGAGGTAACTTGTTTTACAGACTGGTTTGAGACCATATTATTACCCCACGCAAGACGGCTGGAAGGTAAAAAAGTTATGATCGGCGACAACTTGGCGTCTCACTTTTCAGATCATGTTTTAGAATTGTGTGAATTGCACAATATTGAATTTGCGTGCCTTCCCAGTAATTCAACACACATATGCCAGCCTTTGGATGTCTTTTTTTAAACCCATGAAAGTATCTTGGCGAAAAGTTTTGACGGAATTTAAATTGCGACACCCAAAAATTACTGGTGTACCTAAAGATCAATTTCCGTCGTTATTAAAAAAATGCTTGGAATTAATGGATCAGACAATTGCAAAAACTGAGTACAAATGTGGAGATTGTGAAAAAAGTGCAATTAAGAGAGTTTTGAAGAATGGGTTCGAGGCTTGTGGCATGGTCCCTTTCGATCCAAATAAAGTCTTGAGTAAGATTACACCAATCAACCATGATGTTGATTATGTAGAACCTCTGATTAACGACAGCCTCACAGACTATCTGATAAATAAGAAGTCCGAGATAGAAGTTACTAAACGGCAAAGTAAAAAGAAACTTCATATCCAACCTGGTAAAAGTGTAAGTCGACATATAACGGCAGATGACAGCTCCTCCGATAGCCAGTTAAACAGCTATAATAGTGAAAGCGAAAATGAAGATTCTGTGGAGGACCAATCATATGAAGATGAGATGAATACAAAACCCTCCCTTGCTGAATTGAATGTTGGAACTTACGTGCTTGTAAAAATTATGTCAGGTAAACAAAAATGTAAAAATTACGTATATGCCGGAAGGATACAAGAGAAATTACCTTTTGACGAATACGAACTCATTGGACTTAAATCACTGGATGAGACCCATAAACATTTTAAAGTTGTGGAGACCGACGTTTTTAACGCTCCTTTCGATGATATCTTAGCAATTCTGAAGACCCCATCGGTTGAAACAAATGAAACAGCAACTACATGTACATTTCCTGGCAGAGTTGATGTTAAAGAAAAATAACTTTGATTTTGTTTCCGTTCAAAATACATTCTTTTGGCTTTTTTTACTATTTTATACTGTTTTACTAATTTGCTAAAATGTTTTTTACCTGAATAAACTATTAGCTACCTGTAAAATTATTTATTATATACTAATTATTGTGCCTATAGCAGCTGTCAAAGTCACCCCAAAAACTAAAATTGAAATATCTAAAAATGGGCTTGATCGATTTAAAAATGGGTTGACATTGACACCATTACAGCTTTTATGCATTGTCCAAGCTATTTTAAAATAGGGTATCAAAGTGACCCCACATCAATGGGTGATTTTGATATACCATTACTTATTTTTTTGAAAAAATCCTCAATTTAAAGATATATATACTAACAGTATAAATTACATAAACATAAGATGAATCCCAATGGACATTTTTCCACATTTTTGGGATCACCCATTCAAAAGTTACGTAAGAAAATATAAAAAAAATTAACAAAGTCACCCCGTTCTATGGTATTAAGTTACCAATATTGAAAGAAGAAGTTAGCAATAAGAATATACTAACACTAATGATTCAATAGCAGGTCAGGGACACATCATCTATAACTGACTACATAAGCACACAAAAATCAGAATTTGATATCAATCCGAGGGTAAATCACTCAGAATTTCACTCAAAATATGGTTATTTGCCTATAAGATCAAGGCCGAGTAAGTCAACTAACATAATAATGGAATGTGGTAGTTGATTTACTTGGCCTTGATCTTATAGGCAAATAGCCATACTCGACTTACTCGGCTTTAGTTATTTTTATTTATACAATATTTAAGAAACCGATATGGGTCAACTAATAGTCAAAATTTTAGAAGATTGAAAATTATGTATGGAAAACTGGCGCAAAGTTAAAACTCGATTATATTTTTAGAACATGTAGGAATAACATAATAATACCAAAGGGCTTGAAGTTACGTCCATCATATTCAAGCGGAAGCTTAAAAAAAGTACACAGAGCCGAGCTCTCGATCATCAGAGAACAGTTAAAATTTCATAGATAAATAAATGTAATATTCTTTTAGAACAAAACAGTATACCTACATACTTGAAAAAACCTAAATAGAAATAATGATATATTAGCAACAGTTGTCAATCTATGTCGGGATATTTTAGTGATGATTTTTTTCCTCATTTTTCTTCATGATTTACAATGGGATCACTAAGTTAAAAAAAAATTGACAATATCATTTTTATTATTATATATTTATATTATATTATACAAAAGTTTATTATATGTTTAAGGTGAGTGGTCAAAAGTCTCAAGGAAACTCATCAGTTCGAAGTAATGATGAATGTCAGCAACTGATAGGTGTAGGATCCTCCATAAGTTCTCCGAACTTACTTAATTCTGCTGTGTCTCTTATGCTTTCTAGTAGCAGTAGCGAAAGCGATATGAGCGATACAGAGCACCTTATTGAAGATTTCAATAACAGAGAGAACAATGTAGAATTTATGGGTATGAGATTTATTAATACTATTTTAAAGCCACTAAGTTAATGAATCAGTAATGGTCACTGAATCATTAGTTGCCACTCTTAGGAAAATAAGGTGAAATTACTGGTAGGCAACCATTATTACATTGAGATTTCATAATTTATGAAGAGATATAACATCTACATGCCACTAGCCAAATTTGAAGTTTCTCTGTGCAATATTTCCAAAATATTTGCAATATTGCAAAATTAATTGTAAATAACAGTAACATCTCAAGAGTTTATTAAAATTTTAGTTGGAATTATAACTTATAGTAGGCGCCAAAAATATATTTTTGTTTTATTTCCATTCTTAACAGTGACCACTACTTATTGATTATGTTACCTGTCCATGTGTTTTCAACAAATAGTATCCAAATCAGGACAAGTAGATATCAAGGCACATACTAGTGTCTATAAGTACTTTGCCATCCATTTGCTAAATGTTTTAATTTATCTTTGTTGAAAACAAATAAACTATAAATAAAAAATCCAAGAGTTTTTGAATTCAAATTTACTGCTTTACAGTAACTACATTAGATATCAAAGTTTAATTAAAATTTTAAAGTAAACATTTTCGTGAAAATATGGCATTTATTAATTAACAAACTAAAACAATTATTTTACAGCTGGGGATGAAGAACATGAAAACAATATTATAAGAATGTCTGAAAGAGGTGATTATAATCTTCCTTGTGATTCTTATGAATGTCAAAACCCAGAGTCTGGAAATTCTGTAGCAGAAAAGGATAATGCAATAACCCCAACATTAGAAACATCACAGCAACAACCACAAACTTCAGATTGTTTATAAGCATTGTCAAATGCAGTGTTTGTACAGTACACAAATATTTTATTATAAAAATAAAAAAAATGAATACATCCTTTCCCCTTACTTTCATAAAGAAACTACATGTAAACCTGACAAAATATTGAAATAACACAATTTATGGCTGTAAAATGATTTATTTGGTATACGATAATAAAAGCACTTACCTGGTTTTACGGTAGTGGCTATGGCATCTATATCTGCAAATGAAATATTTGCATTTTGTATAGCTTTAGTCACTACTTTTTCTATGTTTTTTCTGTGCAGATCCTGAGCTATTGGAGGTATAATCCCACCATTACTAAAAGAAATCAAATCAATTTATTTGTGAATTTTTACAATGATATAGATGTACTTCTGCACAATGTAGTCAATTAGTACAAAGTAAGAATATATTAGACAACTAATAGTACGGGTAACAACAGAAAATTGAGTCGTAATAAGAATATAATAAGCTTACTTTAGATGTATTAAATGCTGAGAATTTAAAGCTTCACCTAAAATGTTTCCATCGGTATCCACAATGGCACAGCCGGTATCATCGCAAGACGTTTCAATTCCAAGAATGACACCTCTTTTTGAACTGTAAGATCTAAAATTTTTGATTGAATTTAAGATTTTTGTGGTATGTCGGTTTAATAACATTTTGTTTCATGAACACTAAATTACAGGTTATGTTACACAAAATTTGGGTTAAATGCGCTACCATGAGACAGTATTTGAACTACTATTTTATTGTTAAATAATATTATTATACTTCAAGCACTTGAACCTCTAAAAATCGAATAACACCCCAAAATGTTTCATAAAAGTTTACCACTTTTACATGGTAATCTTGTACGGGGTTTACCCCGGGGGTAAAAGTGGTAAAGGGATGAAAAACGAAAAAAATCGATTTACTAAAATCGGTACGCCGTAGAAAAAATGTTTCAAATAAAAAATGAAGCTGATATAATTTTGAATAAAAATATTAACACTTTTTGTGTAGAATTTATTTATTTATTTATCGTATGGCATACAATAAGAACACATAAATAAAAATCAATATAAAACGTTACATGAATTATTACAAACGAACATCTAATGTATTATTAATATAGGGTAAAACATTTTTGGTCGCATTCAGGAAATCATCGAAAACGGAAATGTCTTCGGGGCATTCTTCAACAATGTGACGGACGCACCACAGTCACAGTCAGGAGTAAGGGCTTTTCCCATCTATATAAGCTGTCAGCACATCTACCGCTGCTTGTTTTTATTCTGTTTAGCGTTGTCCATGTATTGCGGGTCAGTTCAAAGCCTGGCGGTTTCTGATCGATACAGGCCACTTGGTGTGCTTCCTGGTGAACTTGGTGTGTGAACTTGCTGTTCTTCTCCAAGAAATTGGCTCCTAGCAATGGAGGATATCTGGAGCTGGAGGATATCTGGAGCGCAGTCTGTTTATTTCAATATCAAGCTTATCATGGTGGATAAGTAGTTGATGGTTAGTCTCGATTTTTCGATATTCTCTAGAAAGAGAATGACTTCTTCGCAGTTTCGGCGGTGGAATGTGACTCAGAATGGGAAGCCAAGAGTTCGATGTGGGTCTAATTGTACCTGAAATCATTCGCATTGTATGGTTTAATTGGGTGTCAATAATCTTCGTGTGTTTGTTATTGAGCCATACCGGGGGTGTAAAGCTAGTTCGCGTCCGTAGTAGAATACTACACGTGCACCCTGGGTAATGCTAAATGAACTAGCGCAATAGGTAGCCAGACAATCTAGAATTTCTAGATCTCCTGGCAAGAACATATCACGAATGTAAGATATACCTCTAACCAACAATTTAAATGGACCTTCTCAGGACCAAGCGACAAAAGGACTCGGGTCAAGCATCCGAATCTGCCATTTAAATATAGAAGGTATTAGTAGAAGTAAATGTGAGTACCTTCAAAAGGTACTCATTGAAAATAATATCGACGTGGTCGCAATTCAGAAAACCCATGTAGACAACGCAGAACAAATTACCATCCATTACCAATTACCAGCTTATGGAGTGGCAACTTATGTTCGAAACAAAATAGAAAATGCACACATTATATGTTCTACATCAGACATAAATAACATTCATACGGTTACTATACAACTTGGCGAAATTGCTGTCAGCAATATTTGTGTAGAATGAATATCACTTATGGGCTCGAAATCAGTTTTAAATAAAATTTGTATCAACTCGACAATAAAAATTATTTCTTTTGATCAGAGTGTGTTATCGGCGTACAGATTCTTAGTAAATCGATTTTTTCCGTTTCCCTCCTTTGGTGGGGACTTTTAGGGAAATATCGAGGGTAAAACTGATAAAGATTTTTGCATCTTTCTTGGGGTCTCAAAATGAACATTCTCAGCAAAATTCAACGTGTTCGTATGATTTTTAGAGGTCAAATTTCTTGACGATTGGACTATTTGGTTATTATAATATAATCCTATAATAGATAATGATTATTTCACATAGGTATAATGTTATATTATATTGGTAAAGATAAAGAACGATAAAAAACAGATTGATTCGAAAAAGTTGCAATACAAATAGATGATAACTTTCAGCAGTTAAACTAGTGAAAATGAATTAACTCTTGTTGTGGAATATCCTTTTAAAAGATATCCAGCTTACAACGAAAAGCAGACACACTTTGTATCAGATCACATACTAATTTTCAATTTCCTTGTAACTCTGTGTTAAGCGCATTCAAAATATTTTAAAATATCTTTTAGAAAACTCACAACCAGTATGTTGCGCCTATTTGTTATATACTAAAAATGTACCCTCGCTCCCTGCGTATTTATATTTTGTAAGAAGGAGATCACATATTATTTTATTAGCCAGAAACGTTCAATAACGTTAACCAACGAGCTTTATTGTGTAGTAGTAAGTCAGAATATGCGGAATCACATTCAGATAGAAACGTCGGTGCTAAAGAGCATAATAAGATCTCATAAAATGAATCTAAAGTTTTGTTGTCATTCATAACTGTTTTCGGTCTACCTGGTCGGTATCTATCTTGTACTTCTCCAGATTCCTTAAATTGCTTTACAGTTTTTTTGTACCATCGCCTTATGAATAGGAGAACGGTTTGGGAAAGTATCATTGAACAAGTTGGCTACTTCACAATAAGATCTTTTTCTATCACCGTACCCTCTCATCATTAGAATGGTAATTTGTTCTTTTTCGTTGAGCCATCTTAGAGAAGCAATTTATCTTGCAGCACTTTTCGAAACACAACTATTGTCTGTTTTAGTTAATAATGTAAATGGTAAACAAGTTTATTACAATCTACATATTTTGAACTCATATTGAATAGGAAAAGAAATCATATTGAATAGTAAAAATCACAGAAAGATATTACACAGACCTATACAGTTCTAAAAATGACCCACCACTATTATCTAAACAGAATCTCTCGAGGAAAATACAAAATGTTGGCTCAGAGGTATTACCAGAAATAACTGAAGATGAAATCGAAAAATCCATAAACGACATGAAAAGAAATAAAGCGGCTGGTGAGGACAAAATACTGGCGGAACTGCTAAAAGAAGGAGGAGACACGATAAAAAAAATGCTAAAAATACTGTTCAACAAATGTCTGTTTGAAGGTAAAATACCTAAACAATGGAGAAATGCCAACACAATCTTAATACATAAGAAAGGAGACCGAACAGACCTAAACAACTACCGCCCTATTTCCCTTTTGTCACAACTGTATAAAACCTTTACAAAAATAATAAACAACCGACTAACCTATAAACTTAATAACTACCAACCAGTGGAACAGGCCGGATTCAGGAAAGGATACAGCACAATCGACCATCTACATGCGCTTAAAATCTAAATTGAGAAAACCAACGAATACAACCTTCCGCTGTACTTAGCATTCGTAGATTATGAAAAGGCTTTCGACAGCATTTAACACTGGGCGGTTGAAGAAGCTCTGGTCAATAGTAGAATAGATTCAAGATACCGACAATTGATACATGATATTTACCAAAACGCAACCATGACCGTAATTCTGGACGACAAATTAATAACGGATAATATAAAAGTTAAACGAAGAGTCCGACAAGGCGATATAATTTCACCTAAACTGTTTACCTTGACCCTCGAAGACATAATAAAATCAACAGATTGGGAAAACAAAGGAATATGTATTAACGGAAAATACCTAAATCACCTTAGATATGCGGATGATATACTCCTGATCTCCTCGGAACGACAAGAACTGGAATTAATGCTGAATGAACTTCATGAAAAATCACTGCAAAAAGGCCTAAAAATTAACTTCAACAAAACAAAAGTAATGACAAACACGGAAGACCAGGAGGCAATAAAAATAAAAACAGAAAAAATAGAACAGGTAAATGAGTATATCTATCTAGGACAAGCAATCAGAGCTAACAGAGAAAATCAAACAGCCGAAATATCGAGACGAGTGAGAATGGGATGGGCAGCGTTCGGCAAACTTTTTTACGTTTTAAAAAATCAAACAATTCCTCTATACTTACGAAGCAAGGTATATAACTCCTGTATAATACCGGTGCTCACCTACGGAGCACAGACATGGACATTTACACAGGCCAATTTGGATAGAATAAGGAAGGCACAAAGAGCGATGGAGAGACAAATGTTGGGTGTATCACTTAGAGATAGAAAACGTAACCAGTGGATCAGAACCAGAACAAAGACAGTAGACGCGATAGAACAAGCAGCAAAACTGAAATGGAAATGGGCTGGACACAATGAACGTCTCCAAGACGGACGATGGAACAATGTCATCGGAAAGTGGCGTCCATACAATGCAAAGAGATCAAGAGGCAGACCACAGATGAGGTGGAAAGATGACATCAAGAAACAAGGAGGTCCCACATGGCAGAGAACAGCTCAAGATAGGGAAAGATAAAGAGAACTGGGGGAGACCTATATCCAACAATGGAAGGATAGAGAATAGGTTCAAAAAAAATTGAATAGGAGATTACAATAATGACTGAATATACAGTTTGATGAAAGTTAATAATAACTAAAGTTAAAGGATAAATGTTTGCTAATTTAAGAACTTATTTTTAGGTGCAGGCTGAGTCATCTACCTTACATCGACCAATTTGCGCAGTAGAGAGTACAACGCCGCATACACTGAGGAAACAAGAAATGCGCATAAATCATCTGACTAAGCAAGAAAAAATGCGCACCTGGATGAGTAAACCTCTACATGGGCGACAACTCAATGAGATCAGCCAAGATATGTCGACAATACAGCGTCGAACTATTGCTTGACATCAGGAAAGATGTTTCTCGCTTTCACTTGCCATTCAGGATCAGGTTATTCCAACTAAAAATTACCTGAAATATGTATATTGTTAAAGATCCTCAAGTCCAAAAGGACAAATGCCAATATGGATGCCAAACGCCAAAGAACTAGCTGACAAACTGGGACTTCTCAAAACCGACCATCTTCCTTATTATCAATATGTCTCTGACAGAATGCTTGAAAATGACAACTACATGCTATACTGGGACCGCACTGTACTCACAGACTAACCAGTGGCACACATAATAGACCGGATCTCGTACTAGTTAATAAAATTACCAGACAAACAACACTTATTGACGTGGCGATACTTAAAACCAATAATTTGCGTGTCAAATACGAAAAGATCGCCAAGTATAGATATCTAGAAATACAAATCAGGAGACAATAGAGAATGGAAAGTACCCAGACAGTACCTATTATTCTATCTACTACTGGTGTTATTCTCAAAAACCTCCTAGCGAACATAAAACAGCTGGGTCTAAATGAACATCTTTATAATGCCATACAGAAAGCTGTACTCCAGAACGACGTTCAGATGTATACGAAAATTGCTGTGAGATATTCCAGCAAACCAAATCACCTAGTGCTCGATAACACGGAACGAGTCCCACCAGAGCTCAATTCTTTTGATATCGTAGGTATCTGGGATGAGTGAATTTTCCCCTTAGAGGGAGTGTGAGCCGTATGGCTAAATCTGGACCAAAGTTAATAAGAGAAACGGCAAATCTGGCAACATTGCAAATATTAAATATGGAATGTCCATATTTCAAAATAGGTGTACATCAAATTTTATACAATTATGACTAGCAATTTACAAGATCATTGGCCGTTTCCAGACTTTTGGGACATTCTGTATAATATTAACCACTTTTTTTAGACTTTTAGCGAGTGGAATAATAATGCCAAGGAAGAATATAAAATCATAAATGGAAATTATTTACAATTTTCGCCTTGTATCATTAAAGTGACTTTTTGATAAAGTCTGGTAGTAAGTATTTTTACTCGGTGATGACCTTGCAATAAAAATTATTGGAAAATAGAACATCGATGAAAAGAAATTACTTAATTTAGATGGTAAGTAATATAATTGTCGAATCAGCGTCGACCTAGTGTTTGAAATTTTATTTGTCAGCGATAATAAATTCAAGTGACATACTTAAATAAATGTCGAAGTCTTTTACAATTTTTAACATTATATTGGCCTCTGGTTCTTGCAAAGAAGATATAAACATATATATTTATAATTAGTTATTTGTATGTATTTATCCAGTTTGGATCGTCTTTCCTCATTGTCTGAAGACTTGTTTTAATTTTTTTTCTGTCGTCCCTGTCTTTGGCTTCCCCCTTTTCCGACGTTATGTCAGGTTGCATTCTTGAGAGGAAGAAATTTAATTTTTTGATGTGTGGCCGTGTGGGGGAAGGGGTAAGAAGTTGATGTGTGGGAGTAAAGCTAAGTTTAAATGGCGAAAATTACAACTGAGGTGTTTATCAATACACTACAACGAAATATTTACATAACAACTAAGGAAGTACAAATTCCTGAAAAAAAAAAACAAAAAATAAGAAACCTTGGATCAATTTAGAATTATTAAAAGCTATTGAGGAACAAATAATTTGTATAAAAAATCTAAGAAACACCCCAGTGACATGAATATCAATAATAATATAAATTATCTAAAAATAATTATCTTAGCAGATTATTAACAAAAACAAAAATAAATATTTTAATGACTTAATTGATACAAATACTTTCATTTTAATGGCTCTATGTACATGTATCAAAAAATTGTGTGGTGGAACAGTACTTAAAATAAAAATTGAGCAGATAAAGAGAGACAATAATTTAATGATCATTAAAAGATCATGGAAAAATTGCAGATCTATTTAATAATAGTTTCAGTGACTCGACGAATGAAGATGAAGTCATAAAAACTTATTTAATCGACGAGATTAAATAAAAATTATTGAATCTCGTCTAAATATTTTTTTAAAGAAACATAATATATTATCTGAAAATCAATATGACTTTAGAGAGGGAATGTCTACAGAAGATGCAATTGGTAAATTGATAAAAAATATTTACAATTCTTTAGATATTAAAAATTGTGTTTACGATCAATTGTGTTTACCAGAGATTGTGTTTACGATCAAACGCATAAAATTGCAATATCTGGGACACGTTATGAGAAATCAGCACCGTTACTCCCTGCTACAGTCTATATTGCAAGGTAAAGTCAAAGGTAAGCGAGGACCCGGTAGAAGAAGAATATCATGGCTGCGGAATTTAAGACCATGGTTTAAGACAACCTCAACGGAGCTGTTTCGAGCCGCAGAGAGCAAAGTTATGATTGCCAATATGATTTCCAACATCCGAAACGGATAGGAACCAGAAGAAGAAGAAGAAGATATTAAAAAAGCTTCTTTATGTCTATTTGTAGATCTCTCTAAAGCATTTGATACTGTAAACCACAAAATATTTTTACAGAAACTAAAAAATTACGTCATCAGAGGTAGAGGTATGGTCTTTAAATTGTTAGAGAGCTACTTAAGTGAGAGACAGCAAAAGCTAACTGTAGATGGTAAAATCAGCATGACCAGAACTGTGACTGACGGAGTCCCGCAAGGAACGGTGTTAGGGCCGCTTTTATTTACTATTTATATAAACATATTACGTACATTACAAACCTCAGACCAGATCATAAGTTTCGATGACGATACAGCCATTTTTTATAGCAATAATATTTGGAAAAAGTTCAAGGGAAATGTCGAAATGGACTTGGAAATGCTTTCAACATAACCAGTTAACATTAAATATTGAAAAAACTAAATAATTGCCGTTTTCGTTATATACCACTGGGTTAACAAACTTCAACCAACTTAAAAGTGACAACGATACAGCAAGTCGCGAACATATTTGAATTTTGGGAGTAAATCTCTTTGGGAGTATTTTTTGGACTACCTATTTGATATGATGATCCCAATTTAGATGTCTGTCTATTACAATACCAAGGTACTTAATGTTTTCTGCTTCTGGAATTTTGCCAGTTGTTTCAATTTCTGGTTGTGTCAGACAAAGGTTCTGGTTGTGTGTAGGTGCAAAGGCAGCATCAGGAATAGCATTTGGATTGAATGGCCATATTCCAGGAGCTTTAAATCCAGAAAAAATATTTTTTTGCGTCATTGCGTTTTTTCCAAACTGGCGTAAATATTTGCCGTAATCTTGCCAGGTTGATGGTACGTTCGTTATTATGGTTCACCCAAAAATTTAACAACTCCTCATCCCAGTAAGATTTAAAACTCCTGAAGACTGTTTTATCAAGTGATTGAAGCTCATGGGTGGTGTTGGACGGTAGACAAAACACAGTTGCATATTTTTTATTGCAGCTTCTACAATTCTAATGTCTAAATGAGATGGTCCAGGATTTTTGAATCGGCAGAAGTGATCTAACCACTTTATAAATGCATCTGCTGTCATGCTTCCTTTCTTGGTCATTATAATTTTAATTTCTGCTGGAAGATTACAGTATCATTCTGGTTTAACTTGTTGCCTTTCATAATGATACGTGGCCGAATGCTGTTGTCTATGCCGTTGCCACATGCCACGATTGCTATATTTTCGCCGTGCTCTGGTACAACGATATGCACCCTTTTAGCACTTTTAATAGCCACTAGAGTTTGTTGGTGATGCAGTGTAAGCTGGCATCCTTTTTCGTCCATGTTGTAAATTATAGGCAGGTTTCCCTGCGAAGCCTTTCTCATATAAAATCTGTTGAGGTTCTCTCGAAATAGTCAATAATAACTGTACGATTCAATTTTTGGGCTCCGGCCAAATTAAGTTTTTGAGCAGGATGCTTTGCAATGTTAGGATGCCTAAAAAAAAACGATTTCATCATTTTTTTACAGGTATCTCCTTTTTAACCGAGAAGGGGTGCCTTATTCCTGTCTCTTTGAAAAAAGCTATACACGTTTTTTCGTAATATTTTAGGGGTTAATAGCATACCCACGTCACACAATCTTCCTATAACGCCTAACCAATTCATCCTGCTGAGCTTTTGTAAGTACTTGAGGCCGCCCAAGTCGTTTTTGTGAGTTACAACTAGCTGGTAATATTAAATGTAAGTGCTGCCTTATGAAGAGCCATGCCATTTCGTACGGTATTCATTGCAGCTTCAATGGCCTCTTCGGTCCACTGTGTCCTTTTCCTGGTGTACATATCTGCAAAGAAAAAATATTTAAACGATTATGTAAAAAATTGTTTATAATGCCAACCAGTTCTTAATAGGGCCAATCAATTGGCCTTATTAGAGCACTGTCTACTTTTCTATTTAACATAAAAGAACAATACTTAATAAAAAGCAATAACGTATGGTCCTAAAGTTTTGGGAAAAATTTCACCTGGTCTGATTGAGAAGCAAAATGCATTTAACAAAGAAGGCCATGGAATTGAAATGCTATCAGTTATTGACATTTAATAAACAAAGCAGAATATTTTGGTTTGTGCTCTGCAAAATGTCTTATAAAATTGATATTCGTCGAGGTGTTTATAATAGGGTTGGGCGAATGTCGAAACGAGATATTGTTAATATTTATCGAGATCAATACATAAGCAAATCGACAATTTATCGCACAATCAGAGAATGTGAAGAAGAGATACCATGTGTTAACTTGCGTAAAAGTGGCCGACCGCGGATTTTGAACCATATAAGAGAGGCAAGACTGATTGAAGCAGCTACTGTTGTAGAGACTGTTGTTCATTTTTTATGAGACTAGAGAACCTTTAGTGAGAGATGGAGTTGGACCATGCCATTTGGATCGCCCTTGAAGAGAATGAATATACCAAATGAATTTTCAAAAGTCCCTCCTTAACCTTTGGATTAATTGCCAACGATTCAGACGGTTAATCGCTAAAGCGCTTAGATCTGGATCGGGAATTGAAACCACTAAGGGTCAAAAATTATAAAGTGACCAGGAGACAGTGTCTGCAAGTCATTAGGGTCAGAGCTTGCTGCACACAAAGGACGACAGTTAAGAACTGTCTCGATTTGAGTCATAAGAGTATAGAACTCTTCATAAGTCAAAACTTGTGTACCCAAAACACGATACATATGGTTCTTGAATGATTTGACCCCAGCCTCGGCTAGCCTATTAAAATGAGGGTTGCCGGGCGGATTAAAATCCCAGGTAATAGAAAGAGTCTCAGCAGCAGATTGAGCTAGTTTAATGATTTCATTGCTGTCTCCCTTAAAATTGGTACCTTGATCACTCCTAATGGTTAGGCACTTACCTCACCAAGATACAAATTTACGAAAGGCAGCCCAAAAGGACTCAGAACTAAGACTTGAAGTTACTTCCAGATGAATGGCATTTGTGCTCGTATACACGAATACACAAACATATCCTTTGTATGTTTTTGCAGCTCTATGTTTGGACATTAATAACGAGAATGGTCCTTTAAAATCCACATAAACAGTCAGGAAAGCACATAACGGAGTAACGCGGACAGTTGGCAAGTTTGCCATAAAGGGGTTGTAAGATTTAGGTCGGCATCTAAAAGAACGAATGCGCTTTGACAAACAGCGATGAATGGTACTTTTCGGAGACGTAATCCAAAAGCGCTGAAGTAATAAATAAGGCATAGCTTTTAAACCAGGGTGCAGATGCGTTTGATGAGTCCGTTCGATGATTAAATCGGTTAGACGATGAGTTTTGGTTCATAGCAATGAATGTTTTACATCAAAAGACAACTGAGATTATTGTAATTGACCTCCTACTCTTAAAGGACCATATTCATCAATAAAAGATGCGAGTTTACGAAAAGGTTTGGGTAACAGAGAATTAAATAAAAGATTTAAAACTAAATAAAGTCATATTCTAAATAATAAAAAATACAATATTTAAATACGTCTTGAACACTTTTCCAAACAGAGAAATTATCAAAATTTTACATCTTAAAAATCAGTTTTCTCAGTTATGACTGCACCAAACTTAAAAAATATATTGTTGAACACTTTCTAACAAGGTGCTATACGACCCCCTTTGATATTTAAATATTTCGAGGGATGCTTATAATTCAAAGCGGTGCTGGAGGGGTATATTATTTTCATAAGTACTGTAAATTGTCAATTTAAGGATAAAAATCAACCTGTTTCAGGTTTTTTTCACATAGTACATAATAACGCTAAAAATGAATTTATTCCATATATATGGATCGCATGGTATATTTTTACAGTCTCACTGAAATATACTTACGAGGCGACTAGATATACTGTAAATATTAATTTGGAAATTCCTTGTTTCATATTTTCATTACTAGAGCAATTACGTTCGTACTTCTTATGCTGTGCAGTAGGGTCAACCATTCGCTGTCGAGTGTCTAGCGAGTAGCGATCATCCAAAACAGTAGCAAATTTGTAAAATATAGGTACTTTGTTAATAACTTTGTAGGTTTTGCGTGTAATGGGAATATTCCGTTTAAATAAATAAAATATATAAGCTTTTCATACATTTATGTCTCCTATTTATTATATAATTCGTATTTTTACTTTATTAAGTATATTAAATCAAAACTCTAATCTTCTAATCTTCTGTGTTTATAAATAGGTAAACAAAATATCTATCTGACATGTTACACCCTTGCACTCAACACCCTAACTCATTTCTAAACAAAATATATTGATCGGTGGCCCAGTGCATGCACTTGCAAACATCCCCCCTTTGCTTTTCAATTATCCACCATCACGTATACTATCCTCAAAACCCTATGAAAAGTTCATTCCTTTATTATCCTGAATATCCTCGGGTTAAGGCGGGGCAAGCCACGCCTTCTAGCGCCATGCGAACGCGGGTGCAGTTTCATTGGTTGGTGTTCATCTAAAATAATCTGGGGTATAACAGCATCATGTTTTTATTTAAATTCGTCTCAGACTGGATGCTGGGTAGAAGTTGAAGATGTTTGTTGAATGCGGAAAATTATGTTAATACTAGTAGGTATCTATGCAGATTATCTCTTCAATATATATATTTATGATTATCGGTGTTCAAACTTAATTATTTAGGTAAAAGTAGAAGCATACCACCAGTGACGGATTTAGTTCATGGACCGCCGGGGGCTAAGTAATACTATACCGCCACTCTCCAGTAGGTATAGATGCGTCCTGGGTTAACAATTCATTCAAACTATTTTAATATTATTAGGTAATTTATTACAAATATACAACAAAGACACAAACTCACAACTTATAAAGTAAATTAACATAATTAATTACAAACAAATTTTCCTGGACTTCCTATTTGCAAACATGTCGATGATTTTATTAAAATCTCATTTTTTAAGCCGATCATTATTGATATTTAAAACAGCCAACGAATGTTCTCTGTTGCCCAAACCTTTACGTAAACTCGCATCTTTTATTGATGAATATGTTCCTTTAAGAGTAGGAGGTCGATTACAAAAATCTCAGTTGTCTTTTGATGTAAAACACCCATTGCTATTAACCAAAACTCATCGTCTAACCGATTTAATCATCGAACGGACTCATCAAACGCATCTGCACCCTGGTTTAAAGGCTATGCCTTATTTATTACTTCAGCGCTTTTGGATTATGTCTCCGAAAAGTCCCATTCATCGCTGTGTGTCGAAGCGCATTCGTTGTTTTAGATGCCGACCTAAATCTTACAACCCCTTTATGGCAAACTTGCCAACTGTCCGCGTTACTCCGTTATGTGCTTTTCTGTCTGTTTGTGTGGATTTTGAAGGACCATTCTTGTTATTAATGTCCAAACATAGAGCTGCAAAAACATACAAAAGGTATGTTTGTGTATTCGTGTATACGAGCACAAAGGCCATTCATCTGGAAGTAACTTCAAGTCTTCGTTCTGAGTCCTTTTGAACTGCCTTTCGTAGATTTGTATCTTGGCGCGGTAAGTGCCTAACCATTAGGAGTGATCAAGGTAGCAATTTCCAGCAATGAAATCATTTAACTAGCTCAATCTGCTGCTGAGACTCTTTCTATTACCTGGGATTTTAATCCGCCCGGCAACCCTCATTTTAATAGGCTAACCGAGGCTGGGGTCAAATCCTTCAAGAACCATAAGTAATCACGTTTTGGGTACACAAGTTTTGACTTATGAAGAGTTCTATACTCTTATGACTCAAATCGAGACAGTTCTTAACTGTCGTCCTTTTTGTGCAGCAAGCTCTGACCCTAATGACTGGCAGACACTGATTCCTGGTCACTTTTTAATTTTTGAACCCTTAGTGGATTCAATTCCCGATCCAGATCTCAGCACTTTAACGATTAACCGTTTGAATCGTTGGCAATTAATCCAAAGGATAAGGGGGGACTTTTGGAAATTCATTTGGTATATTCATTCTCTTCAAAAGCGATCCAAAGGTTCTCTAGCCTCATAAAAAATTAACAACAGTCTCTGCAACAGTAGCTGCTTCAATCAGTTTTGCCTCTCTTATATGGTTCAAAATCCGCGGTTGGCCACTTTTACGCAAGTTAACACATGGTATCCCTTCTTCACATTTTCTGATTGTGCGATAAATTGTCGATTTGCTTATGTTTTGATATCGATAAATATTAACAATATCTCGTTTCGACATTCGCCCAACCATATTATGAACACCTCGACGAATATCAATTTTATAAGACATTTTGCAGAGCACAAACCAAAATATTCTGCTTTGTTTATTAAATGTCAATAACTGATAGCATTTCAATTCCATGGCCTTCTTTGTTAAATGCATTTTGCTTCTTAATCAGACCAGGTGAAATTTTTCCCAAAACTTTAGGACCATAGGTTACTGCTTTTTATTAAGTATTGCTCTTTTATGTTAAATAGAAAAGTAGACACTGACCTAATAAGGCCAATTGATTGGCCTTATTAAGAGTCGACTGGCCTTATTAAGAGCTGGTTGACATTATAAACAATTTTTTTACATAATCGTTTAAAATATTTTTTCTTTTCAGATATGTACACCAGGAAAAGGACACAGTGGACCGAAGAGGTCATTGAAGCTGCAATGAATGCCGTACGAAATGACATGGCTCTTCATAAGGCAGCGAGCACTTACATTTAATATTACCAGCTAGTTGTAATTCACAAAAACGACTTGGGCGGCCTCAAGTACTTACAAAACCTCAGCAGGATAAATTGGTTAGGCGTATAGGAAGATTGTGTGACGTGGGTATGCCATTAACCCCCAAAATATTACGAAAAAAACGTGCTTTTGTCAAAGAGACAGGAATAAGGCATCCGTTCTCGGTTAAAAAGAAGATAGCTGAAAAAAAATGGATGAAATTGTTTTTTTCTAGGCATCCTGACATTGCAAAGCGTCGGACTCAAAAACTCAATTTGGCCGGAGCCCAAAAATTGAATCGTACGGTTATTATTGACTATTTCGAGAAACCTCAACAGATTTTATATGAGAAAGGCTTCGCAAAGAAACCTGCTATAATTTACAACCTGGACGAAAAAGGATGCCAACTTACACTGCATCACCAACAAACTCTAGTGGCTAGTAAAGGTGCTAAAAGGGTGCATATCGTTGTACCAGAGCACGGCGAAAATATAGCAATCAGAATAGTACTGTAATCTTCTAGCAGAAATTAAAATTATAATGACCAAGAAAGGAAGCATGACAGCAGATGCATTTATAAAGTGGTTAGATCACTTCTGCCGATTCAAAAATCCTAGACCATCTCATTTGGACATTAGAATTGTAGAAGCTGCAATAAAAAATATGCAACTGTGTTTTGTCTACCGTCCAACACCACACATGAGCTTCAATCACTTGATAAAACGGTCTTCAGGAGTTTTAAATCTTACTGGGATGAGGAGTTGGTAAATTTTTGGGTGAACCATAATAACGAACGTACCATCAACCTGTCAAGATTACGGCAAATATTTACGCCAGTTTGGAAAAACGCAATGACGCATAAAAATATTTGTTCTGGATTTAAAGTACCTGGAATATGGCGATTCAATCCAAATGCTATTCCTGATGCTGCCTTTTCACCTAGTTGTCTGACACAACCAGAAATTGAAACAACTGGCAAAAAGAATACAAATTTCGAAGAACAGCTATCTGCAGCGATGTAAACAAAACTAATAAAAGCAAAGCGTTCTCCAGTAGTGAGAAAAGGAAAATTACTAAAAAAAGTCTTCTGTGGGACCAAGTTTGAAAAAAACAACAAAGTTTTTCAAACTTGGTCCCACAAACTTGAACTAACTCCTGTAAACATAGTAATTCCTGTAAAACCGAGTATTCCTTCTATGCGAAAGTAGGATGGGTAAAAAGCAATTTGGATTTAGAATCGGTCTAGGAACTAGGGAGGCTTTATTCTGTATGCTCGTTATATTACAAAAAAGTTGTGAATTTCGAAAGAATGTTTATGTTTGTTTCATCGACTTCGAGAAGGCGTTCGACAGAGTACAACATGATACACTTTTCGATTGCCTACGGGCAGCAGGACTTGACCACTATGATATAAGACTGCTGAAATACTTATATTACAATCAAGTAGCCTCTATCCAAATTGGAGACAGTCCGACTGACAAAATATCCATCAAACGTGGAGTACGGCAGATTTGTGTTTTGTCACCCACTCTTTTTAATCTGTACTCTGAATAAATCTTTAGGGAGGCTTTGGATGACAGACAAGAGGGAGTAAGACTAGGTGGAGAAGTAATCAACAATATTAGATACGCTGACGATACAGCAATTCTTGCAGAAAATTTACAAGATCTCCAAACATTACTAAATCTAGTAGGTGAAGCAAGTTATCGGAGAGGCCTTAAAATCAGACTAAAAAGACAAAGTGAATGGCAGTTGGAATGATCAATATAGATCAAGGTCTGATTTCTCTTAATGGAGAGAAGATCGAAAGGGTAAATCATTTCAAATACCTTGGCAGCTGGTTAAATGTAAATTGTGACTCTGATGAAGAGATAATAACCAGGATCGAAATATTACGTAAGGCTTTTATGACCTAGAAACCAGTTTTATGCAACAGAAACCTGTCGATGAATATTCGTAAGAAGGTCCTGAAATGTTATGTGTGGTCGATCCTATTGTATGGTTGTGAGACATGGACGTTAAAAACCACAATGCTAAACAAGTTAGAAGCATTCGAATTGTTGTGGTATATACGAATCCTAAAGATATCGTTGAAGATGAAGATATTCTTCAAATGATCAATTCAGAACGTCTGCTCATAAACACTATAAAGAGGAGAAAAACAGAATACTTCGGCCATATAATTAGAGGACCTAAATACCATCTACTTCGCCTTATAAATAAGGAAAAGTGGAAGGAAAGAGATGGATTGGTCGAACGAAACTTTCATGGCTGCGTGATATTAGACAATGGTGTGGTTCCACAGTAGAAGAATTATTTCGCGCAGCAGCCGTCAGAGAAAGGTTTCAGGAAGTTGTAAACATGATGACGGCCAACGTCTGAATACGAACATGGCACCCAAAGAAGAAGAAGAAGAAGTATGTGTATGTACAGTGTACGTAGGAGATTTGTTTTTTGTTGATAGTTTCTTTATTTTTTGTTTTTTTTTTTTGTTGTAAATTTTTGTTGTAAATTGACCTTAGATGGTCAAAGGGTGCTAATAATATATATATATATATATATATATATATATATATATATATATATATATAATATATATATATAGCGAGTGTTTGCAACTTTAATTTTGTCGCTTCTCGCATCCCAATCGCCATAATTTCTTATCGGCCCAGTCTCCTTCTTGAAGACCTCTATTTTCCATTTCTATATGAATATTGGATATCCATTTCTTTCTTGGCCTTCCCCTTTTATTTCTCTGTGTAGGTCTCCAGTTCCAAACCTTTCGTGGTATCCTTTCTTTGTTCATCCGTCTCAGGTGTCCATACCATTTTAATTGTTTTTTGGCTATCGTATCCATTATTGTGTATCCATACTTTCATTCTCTCTCCTTATGTTTTCATTTCTTATGTGGTCAAAAAAAGTTAACCCGGAACATCTTCTCCAGTACATCATTTCCGTTGAGAGGAGTTTTTGTGACATATTCTTGTTAAAGACCCACACTTCTGACCCATACGTCAGCACCGGCTGATTCATAGCCTGATATATATTTTTCTTTGTTTTCTTAGTTAAAGTTTTATTCCATAGGATCGGATGTAGTGTTTTTATCATGTTTTTTCCTTTTCCTATTTTTCTTGTTATATCTTTGTCGTCTCTCCCGTCTTCGCTTAGTGTAACTCCGAGATATTCGTACTGACCAACGTTTTTAATTAATCCGCTTTCTGTTTCCATGTCTTGACCGATGCCTCCTATATTCATGTATTGTGTCTTTTCGGTATTAACCTCTAATCCCCATTTTTTGAATTCGTCTATTAGTTTGTTTATCATGTACGTCATATCTTGTAGGTCCTCGGCAAGAACTACCTGGTCGTCTGCGAAGAGGATTGTGTATATAGGAGTGTCATTTACCCATATGCCCATTGGGCTGCATTTTCTCATCCAATATTTTAAAGCATTATCAAGATATATTTTAAATAGGGTTGGGGAGAGGCAAGAGCCCTGTTTGACACCCTTTGTTTGGGTGAAACCCTTGGAAATTTGGTTTCCAACCTTAATATAAGCTTGGTTATCTTGATATAGCTTTTTCACGGCATTTATATATACTGCATTTATACCTGCGTTTTCCAATGTTGTCCATAGTCTCTGTTGTGGTACGGAGTCAAACGCTTTATGGAGATCTATAAAAGTGGCATGAAGTTCTAGTCTTCTTGCTAATCTCTTTTCCGTTAGATGTTTGAGAGTAAATACATTGTCGACACAAGATCTCCCTGGTCGGAATCCACTTTGTTCTTCGATCTCTGTGGCTTCTTTTTCTATTCTGGCTTTTAGAACTCTTTCATACAGTTTGCCAGTGGATGACGTAATGCTGATACCTCGGTAATTACTGCAGTCATTCCTGTTTCCCTTTTTGTAGATGGAGTTTATGTACGAGACTTTCTAATCTCTTGGGATACTTTCTCCTTGTAGGCACTTGTTAAACATTTTACAAAGCAATTCTAATGTTAGTGCAGTGGCATGTTTGAATAACGCGATAGGTAAATCACCCGGCCCAGGAGCTTTATTATTTTTCATTTTTTGTAATGCGTTTTTTATTTCTTCTACGGTAATCATCGCCACTTCATTTAACGCCGTTTCAACTCTATCTATCTGTGTGTCTAGAAACTATGTACGTTGTTCATTTAATAGATTTTTATAATAATTTTTCCATCTTTCTATGTCTATGGGGTTTATTTTTTTTGTTTCGTTTGTATTTTTTCTAAGACTGTTGATAGTTTTCCAAGCTTGTCTGGACCTAGATCCTCCTACCATTGAGCTTATTTCTGCACACTTGTTGTCCCAGGTTATGTTTTTTGTTTTTTTAATTTCCTTTTTTACTATATATTTGTATCTGTTATAGTTCTTTCGGTCTTCCTCATCTTTTGTCGCTAACCATTTGAGATACAGTTTTTTCTTTTCTTCTACCAGTTCTAATAAACCTTCTGTCCACCAATAATTTCTACGTTTTACTTTTTCTTTCGTACCTAGAGCTTCTAATGCTGCTTCATGAATTTTGATTTTCAAAGTCTCATACATTTCTTCCGCTGTTTCCGTTTATTTCTTCGTCTAATTTTTGTGCCAAACGTAGTTATAAAGAAAACTTGTGGACTCATTTTTTAAGCTGTCTATGTTATAGAGCCGTGTGGATTCTTTGTTTGTCTGTTCTTGGGATTTATTTTGTTTAATATATCTTATTTCCACGGGTGCCTTTACTAGTAGGTGATCCGATCCACATTCTGCCCCTCTCCAAACTTTTACATCGTAGGGTCTTAAAGATGTCTCTTGTGTAACTACTATGTAGTCTATAATTGACTGCAGTTTTCTTGTCTTTTGAGTCCATGTATATTTATTTATGTCTCTATGTTTGTAAAATCTATTCTAATAATCCCCACGACAAATGCTAGGAACCACCCGAAAGTGGAAAACAAAAATTACAAGTTAAAAATTGGAACCTGGAATTCAAAATCTCTCTTCATGCCAGGAAAATCTCATAACATCGTGAGAGAGATGAATAGAATGTGAGTCAACATTCTCGGAATCAGTGAAGTTAGATGGCCTCGCAAATACCTGGTTTAAACAACCAAAAAGTAGATTATATACATGGAAAGCACCTGGCGATAATCAAAACCGCATTATAAGAAACCAGATTGATTATATAATTGACAAACGGTATAGAAATGGAATCAGGGAAGTTATAACATACTCAGGGGCGGACATCGGTTCCGACCACAATCCTGTTGTTGGTAAAATTTCAATTAAACTAAAGAAAATCAAATACAAAGAGAAGATAAAACCTAGCCTCGAAAAACTTAAAGATCCAATAGTACAGGCAGAAATAGAGAAAACACTCAATGATACACTCAAAGAAAAGTTCAGTGAAGCACCTGCGGAAGCAGAAGAAACCATAGAAAGTATTTGGCACACCTCCAAAACAATAATCACAACTATACAAAGAGAACAACTACAAGACGACATCAGAAAAACAAAGAATACATGGACGACAGAAGAAGTCCTAGAAATGATGGACATAAGGAGATCTTACAAAAATCGCAATGAAGAAAAATATAAAGAAACCCAGAGAATCATCCGAAATAAAATCAGGAAAGCCAAAGCAGAATGGATGAGCAGCAACTGTGAGGAACTGGGAGATTTACTAAAAAAGCATGACTACTTTAAACCATACAAAAATATTAAGGAAGTCACAAATATGAAGAAAAAAATCACTGCAACAACTTAAGTAGATGATAACAACCAAATAGTATCTAGTCCAGAAAATGTATGAGATATGTGGGAAAATACATCAAAGATCTGTTTGATGACGAGAGAACAGGAAAGAACTATTTTCGCATTCATGATCCAAAGAAAATAGATTTTTTTTCTTAATTAGATGGCTTTGGTAAAGACCAATTAGCGTGACAATTTCTTTGAACTATAATAATTTAATTTAACTTTATTGAAAGTTCATCCTTCTTCACAATTACAATGCTTAAAGTATTAGTAAAAAGGTAGTCTGTGAGCAAATTTTTCTTATTTTCTTCTTCTTTCTTTTTAGAACGTATAATTTAGTTTTTTCTCTTACTTTAATTTTTTTTTATTATTTTTTATTTGTTGTTTTTTTTTTTCGTCTTGTATTTTTTCTCATTTAAGATTCATTGTCTCGAGGCTAGGATAGGCCGAAATCATTCATAACACTTTATTGATACGATATTGATGTTTAATGAATTTGACCTCCTAGGCCATATATTTGGCCATTTAATTCAACAAAGCGATAGCAGCTTTTGATTTAATCTTTTACACATTTCGCATAGCCCAGAGGACAGGAAACGATATTATTATATCCGTTTCTATAACGGCCGCCAAAACAGGTGGCGCCTCTGTACGCTAACCACTGCGGTGGTGAAGCTTTGGGAGACATTTGTTGGACTTTCCCAGTTTGAATTTGTATCAGCCTAAGTGTCTGATGAGGCTGGGATATTCCGAAATGATTCATAACACTTTATTGATACCGATTTGAGCACGGGAAGTTTAACGAATTTGTCCTCCTAGACTATATATTTGGCCATTTAATTTAACAAAGCGATAGAAGCTTTTGGTAGAAGATTTAATGTATTACATATATATATATATATATATATATATATATATATATATATATATATATATATATTGTTATGATATGTAAAATCGAGTGCTTAAAATATTTCAAAGTTCAAAAAATTAAAATAATTTAGATAAGTCGAATAATAAACTACAAACATTTCGAAAAATGAAAGTCCATTATCTTTGGATTACTTGTATTAAACAGAACGTAAGATATGCATAAATTATTTTCTTTGTTAAAATATATTTGAGTGACGTGAGGAGCTTAAGTGAAATCTATGCAGTAATTAGGACAATAGTAATTAGGATAATAGAATAGATTTTAGAAAGATATGTTTTTGTTAGTTCATAAGAATTGGTAGAAAAAGATTAGTTTGTAAATAATGTTCGGAAATTTTATAATTGTAGGTAAAAATTTGTTTGTGTTATCGAAATGAAGAAATGGGAGATGTATGACGCGTTTTGATTGGATGAGATTGAAAAAAGGTGGGATGGTTGGTTTGAGAATGAGACTTTAGTTAGTTTTTGAAGAAAAAAAGATAGTCAGTTGGTTTCCAAGGGTGCAAGGCGAACGGCCGTTGTTTTCGGGTAGTTTCCCAGAGGTAGGAAGCAGTAGCAGTGAAAGTTTGTGAGTTTTCGTGTAGTTAGTGTATCTGACAGAAGCTGATCCAGTAAAAGATTGTAAGTCATATTTTTCTACTTATATTCCAAGAGTCACTGTTCAGGCCAACGAGAGATTCAGTTTATCGTAAAGAGAAGATATTCCAAGAGTCATTTTTCACTCAGGCCAACGATAGATTCAGTTTATCGAGAGGAGAAGAGGCTAGTATAATTTGAACGATTCGTGCATTTGAAGGAGATCATTAAGGACGATAAACTTGCAACAATTTGTTGTAAGATTGCTGATTACCTAGGGAGCTGCTAAGAATAGATAGTATAGGCTACAAGGAACAAGGGTTCGGACCACTCATCATCAGAGAGAGATAGTTTTGTTTTTCTGCAGTTTTTGTTTTATTGATAACACAATGTTTACGATTAATTTAGAAAAGATATAAATATTTTGATTAGGAGATTTAGAATAATAATTGGGATTTTGAGATTTTTAACTAATATTGTTTGTACCATTAATTTTGAAGGTTCACGTACGTAGAACAAAATTTTGAGAATCATTATATGAGATATTGTTTATTGAAAACATTTGAGTGTGAATTTTATTTCATTATTTTTATTTTAATATATAATGTTATATCATAAATGCTTTTTATTATTCCGGTATTCTTTGGACCTTACCTTTCACATGTAAAGCATAGATAGATATGAAGCACGAATATAACCCTGAGATAAGAGAATTAAAAAGTGTGATAGAATCATAATCATATCATTTAAATAATTTTAATTAATTAATTAATTAATTAGCTAATTAATTGCTTGGCGCACTAAGATTTTGAATATCACAATAATATATATCTGGCTTATTGCATAGAAAAGTCGTTAACAATATAGACGTTAATTAATATCGCACTTACTAAATATTTTCGTTATTAGTATAAAATAATTTAATTATATATTTTACCTTATAGCAATAAAAATCTGTAATAGATATAATAATAACTTTGAATATTTAATTATTCTTAAAATTTACCTACCTACTCCGATCTATTTAAGATGCATTAAAAATTGTTTTATTATAAAAGATAAGCCATTGTGTGGGAAGCTATACAATATAGATAAACTATTAAAAAGAGAAATATTGCGAAAATCTTTTTATAAATTTGCCTGTAATATATCGCCAAGCTGGCCATGGCTTATAATTTCTGGCTTCTACAAACAAAATCTCTTGATGTTAACCTGGCGACTAAGGCTGTTTTCAATGCCATATCAACTTTGAAAGATATAAGATCTAACTGCAAAGAAAGTTTTAATACGATTGCATTCTTTGTCCTTGTTTTGGTCAGTATTAATTTCATTTTTTTCTCGAGGTGGTCGAATAATAAATTTATTTACCCGCAGAAAAATCGCTCTGCCCTCAGCGTCTCGCGTCCTGTCTTTCGTTCCGTCCCTTCCCGCGGGACAAAATGGTGGACAAATGGCGGGACGCCTGCATCACTAAATGATCAATATTAGTCGCCTTTTTTATTCCATTTTCATGTCATAAACTAAACTACATTTTTCTTGCATTTATGGGACTTTATGGGGTTTTCGGTTCAAATTTGCTTGATTTTTCGTTGCTAGACAAATAAAAATACTTTTATACTGATAAGTTTTGAATGTCTTTATAGCACTCAAAAATGTGTGAAAAATGCCTTAAAACTTACCATTTTAAACCTAATTTTTAAAGAATTTCACTCCTCAGACCCTCCAAAGAAAGTTCATGCCTCCTAAAAATCGGTTCTGGATCCGCCCTTGTATTATGTGCTACTCTCTATAAAATCTATAATTATTACTCTATAATAAAAAGTATTCTACTGTGAAGTGGAGAAAATCACAGTGTTCAAAAGCAGGTTGATTCTCAAATGTCAAGATCTCCATAGGTATGACGAGTGTGACCTGTCTGGTGTCTTCGAATAATGACTTTGTCCCTCCTGGTCATTGGAGGTACTTTAGATGAGTACACTGTAGGATGGATCGTGTGAAGTTTTGTGCTTTGTCTACTCCAGATATTTGGCCATAGTTTCAAGTTTTTTGTTTTATACTCACTGCTAGGTCTTAGTCAAATTGATTTTTTTCTGGATATAAGTATCAGTAAAGAAAACCAGTCGCCAGGTTAACATCAAGAGATTAATTAAGATCAAGTTAACTCAGATGTGCATAGAGAATTAAGCAAAGTTGATGCAAGTGTAGCAGTCTTGGGATCCTTCCATGTTGAGATAGATATATTAGTGCTTCAATTATATGTAAAATGCCAAATTTGAACTGAATTACGCTTTCATCACGCTCAACCCATTTTGTTTTACTTACATTTGTTAAATTTTGTCCGAGTTTTAGTTTTAAAACTTTATTTCTAGTGGCTGACATGTTAAAAAATGACGTTACTGACTTTATATTGATTATTTTGCCTACCACATAGCGTATTACTATATGAGGGTTAAAAATGGGGACAGAAATTAATGGGGTAGAGATTGGGTAAGCAAAATAAACCGGAACGTTTGCGAACGGCTACTCAGGGTCTTTCTGGAGAGCTGAATCGTGAAAAAGTGGGATTGGATTGGGACAACTACAAAAATGAAACAAAGGGGTACTTACATGAGTTTTCTGGACAAAAAAAACACAAGAAGGTTCTTGTGTTAAACTATTTAAAATAAGGACGCCGCTTAGAAGAATTTTCCTGCTCGATGAAAGATAAGGCTCTTCCTTCCTAAAAAAGATAAAAAGGGTTAAAAACTTAAAAAAATAAATAAATACTTTTTTTTAGGGAAAAAATTACACATTTATTGTTATCTCATTTTTCAGACACGTTTGTGTCTCATCACAAACAGTTAAAAAAATAAATAGTAATAATCAAATACAAAAGAAATAAACTTACTATATTACCGAAAAAGTATTTTCAATCCTTTTTGCGTCGCCGAGTTCATAATAAACACATTTTAAAGTTTGTTTATATATCACAGATGCGTATTCCTCGGTATTTCTTTTGATCGAGGTGCCGTTTTGAGACATTTTGTGCATCAAGTGGGCTGAACATTCTCGTTTATGTTTTGTTTATACCGAGTTCGGTGTACCATTTTTGAAGAGAATTACATCACTCTTGGTAAGGCCAGCCGCTGTTAACAGCGTTTAGTTTTATTGGGGTCCGATTTTTTCTTTAAATTCGTAATGTTTTATCTTTTTGGTCTTCTATCATAGGAAAATGTGTACTGTAATAGCAGTGTTAAGTTTTATGTGAAGTTAAAATAAAGGTTGGGGAGAGATTTCATTGAGAGTACACGGCAGTGTGTGTAGTTTGAAAGAGCCGGCAAATTTGTTAAAAAAAAGTTAATTATACTCAATATAATGTGTCAGTTCTGAAAGAGTAATCACTGATTTTGATTTTTATGCCGTCCCTCATCTGAGAAATTTGTAAAACGGCGTTTACAACAACTTTGAAGGATAACCACATGTTTTCATTGTGTCTAGTTGCGTTCCAGTTGTATTCTAGTTCATAAGAAGCCGAATATTAGAGTTTGGAGATGAATTTAATTGTGTTTGCAGTGTAAGTTCACTCCCAATCCCAGAAATTTTAAAGAAAAAAATAGCATTTAGTGAAATTCAGGTAACTTTTTTTGTTGAACTTTTAAAGTAAATATAGACAGTAAAATTATAGATGTTGGGGTGTGACCTAGCTGTCATATTAATTGTTCTCAAGTTTTAAAATTTAATATTGACATATTTTATCTGATAGCTAGCTTTATTTTTTTACATTTGACACATACGTAATCATAACTGAGACCTTTGTTTTGTTTTGTTTTTTAAAAAAGGTAACCACTAGGCATAGTTCCATTTAAAAGCTATTTTTCATTTATAATTTTTTCCGTTACAAATGTCACCCATTAACAATTGTAAGTTTTTGTAGTATCTCCAACTTCTAGAGTTTGTAAACGTATCACTTGCCATAAGGTCCCATTTAAAATTACTTGTCACAGTGGCGCTGTAACGTCATCTGTCACTATTACGTCACCTGTTATGACTAGTTGAGAATCCTACGTCTGTTTATTACCTCCCTCAAAATTTCACTATTATAACAATAACCGTTCAAAAGATACGAGGGGGGAACGGACTTTTGACTAGCACTGTATAAGTAAACAAATGTGTAGAGTGATTTAATTAACTTGTTAAAAGACTGAGATTATTTAATTTTAAGTAAGAGTTTACAAAGACTGTACCATTCTACATAAATTCAAAACTAAGATGTAGAAACAAAAAAATTATATCAATTGTATTATTTATCCTAATTGTGTCCTTATTGTACATATTATGTCAATCGCCGTAGCAATCAATATGCAGGGCAGTTCCATCAATAATAGTCAACAATTTAAAGCTATCATTTATTGTGTGAATAAGATTAATATTAAAAATTTTTATATATTATAATGGCTTACACATTTCAGGAAATGGAAGATATGCATTTAACTTTGGGTAAGTTGGATCACATTAAATTATGATTTCACTAAACTATCGGGAATATCGTAGGAGAATGTCAACGAAATAGTGCAGCAGCCACAAGCCGTTATGCAGTAAAATACCCCAATCGAAATACACCCGATAGACGATTATTTCTGACCATTGATCGTCGTTTACGGGAAACGGGTACATTCCAACAGCAAGTTGTTGGCAATAGTGGTAGTCCAATAATGGATGCAACTGATGAAGTATTTTAGAAATCATTGAAGAAGTTCCTGGAACAAGTACATGGGTAATAGCTGCTCAACTAAATGTTCCTCACGTAAGGGTTTAGAGGCGTTTGAAGGATCAGCTGCTTAAACCCTATCACTTAACAACGGTTCAAGAGTTATTGGTTGAAGATTATCCTAAAATGATTGGATTTTGCGATTGGTTGTTAATAGAAAACACTCGAAATGTTTATTAGAAATATTTTGTTTACCGACGAAGCTACCTTCAGTAGAAATGGAATAACAAACTATCATAACTAGCACATTTGGGTCGACGAAAATCCTTACGATAAAAAAAACGACTCATTACCAAAGGACTTTCAAAGTTAATGGTTGGGCAGGAATTGTGGATAACAATCTAATGGGCCCAGTATTTTTTCCCAACAATTTAAATGGTAATAATTATTTGCAGATCTTGGCAAACGATTTACAAAGAAGTGAATATTGCAATAAGGCAAAATATGTGGTTTCTACAAGATGGCGCTCCATCACATTACAGTAACGAAGTCTGGGAATACCTTTGCAGGCAGTATCCTGGTCGTTAGATTGGAAGGGGTCGTGACGCACCTATTTTTGCCACTCAGAAGTGCAGGTCTTAAACCCATGGACTTTTGCTTTTGGAGGTTTATGAAAGAGAAAGTGCCGTACCTCCATAAAAACTGTTTTTTGAAAAAAGTAATAAGAGGCAAAAAAATTTAAAAATAATGTGTTAAACTAATGATGCCACAAAATTCATTTGATTTGAACGTACTTAAAAGTTTGGGGGGATTTAGGGCTGCACACCCTCCTTAAAATTTTTCTGTGCGTTTAGATTTTGTTATTTCTTTTGTATGAAAAATGCTTTCAGAATAAGAAAGTAACGTGTCCATTTGCATTACAAAATGTCAAGTAGTTTAGGAGATAATACAAAAAAAAACAATTTTTAGTTTGTAACTTCAAAGGGCTGTAACTTTTTTTGTGTACACTTTTGTACTATGTTAAGTTGGATTCAATGAATTTATTTTTGTCCCCGGAATGCGTGATTTAATTTATGACATACCTTTTTGAAGCACCCTGTACTATTGTTTAAATTGAGAAAAAATAAATATCTCCAGTTTAATACACCCAAAATTCTGATACTAAAATTTAGCACCAAATAAGTATTTTATGTCCATCGTTTCCGGTATATTTTTGAGTTCAAAAGCCAGTTACATATTGCGGAAAACTCACGAGCTTGTAACAAACAAAACACAAAATAAAGCAAAGCCTCGCTAAAGCTCACCTGTCAAAAATAGGCGGCGTCTAAACTAAAACTCCTGCTAGCAAAAGCTCCCTTCCCCACCCACGAGCCAGCTCTCGTCACGTGGTCGGCGCTCGGCATAATTTGCATCCAGAGTGCTTTGGAAAGGCTATTCGCCACCGTTGGTTAGCGCTACTGTTTCTGACATACTCGGCTACTGTTGAATTACTTTCGAAAGACCGATAATGCATGTCACATTTTAATCGCTATAGACAATATTTTCAAAATATTTTGTGTTTGTTTTTGGTTGCACACCGTGACTGAACAATTATAAAACTAGTAAGTTTTGTTCGAACGTAAAGTGCCGTGTGTAAGTTTGTGACGAGAGTGGTTGTTTTTACTAATTTTTGGATTTTTCGTATTTATTTTGATGATTATGGAGGAAATTCCCGAAGCACTCAAATTGACGGTTACTGGAGCCGGTAGTTTAACTAGCGATCATGGGTTAAATTCGGTAAGTACCTACAAACGCTTCTGTCGTGTTTGAAGAAAGACATTCTACTCACCACATAGTTTCAAATTTAACGAAATTTAAAATTGTTTGGCTTACATAAAATGTCTCCTGCATCTATTAAAGTAACTTTTTAATTCATAAAAAGCTATAAAATAATCTTAGTGTTTTTAGATCTACATTAATGTCTTTTTACACTTCAAAAGCGAGTTCCTAAGTCAATTAGATGTACCTATTTCTTAGCTATTCAATGATGGAGTTGCATCGTCTATTCCGTCCAAGATCCTGAGTTCATATGTAGAGAAAGCTTGATATTGTATTATGGTTTTATTATAAAAAATTTTAACATCCGAGTACCAGATTTTTGATTCAGTTATGTCTAACGTATTTAAAAAATAAAACATGCAGAAAATTTATCAGAGAGCAAAATATACTTGGTAAACTATCAAAACGGATATCTTTGTCTATACCAAATAGATCATTGATCATGGATTTCATCACGTTAGGATGACTGTCATGTTAGGACTCATTCGTATTCCTCCTAATTCTTTGAATAAGCCATACGATTTTAGTTGTGTAGTTTTATTAACTGTTGATGTATTTCCGACTTCCATTTGCCATTGTCTTCTTATTTTTTAAGCCTTTTTCGTCACAACCATTCTGCAGATTTGTTTAAAAAATCCACTAAAAACAGCGACTAAAATTGGATTGTAAATTCTGTTTATTTTCATTTGAAACATTTTGGTCCGGAAGTATAATAATCTTCTGTAATGCCATACCTTTTTTCACCGAGTACATTTTTTGTAAATTCTTAGCAATACATTAGTTTTCAAATATTTATAATTTTTAACTTATACTTTGGAAGTAAGCAGTAGGTCCTGTTATTTGGTGATCTATAATTACCAAATAACAGTACCTTAATAAGGAGCATTCTTTGTTACAAATAGATTGTTAAAATTTAGTCGGTAGCAGATAGCATAAGTCACCTGAAAAGATGGAATAACTGCAGAGATGCTGAAGAGAGGAGGGAAAACAACTAGAGAAGTCCTACATATCCTCATGAACAAAATATTGACCACAAAAGAAATACCCGATAGCTGGAACGATGCGGAGACACTATTAATGTACAAAAAAGGTGACCGAAAGAACTTAGAAAACTATAGACCTATAACATTACCAAGTGTTGTATTTAAACTACTAACGAAGATCATGACAAATAGACTAACAACTAAGCTTGACGAATACCAAGCAAGAGAACAAGCGGGATTCAGAAAGGGTTTTAGTACTAGCGACCATCTGCTAACAGTAAAAATACTGATTGAAAAGTCGAACGAGTATCAAATCCCATTATACATGGCATTCATAGACTTCCGAAAGGCGTTTGACAGCATAGAACATTGGGCCATCAAAAACTCACTACAGAACGGCAGAATTGATTACAGGTACACGGACCTAATAACAAACATATACAAAAATGCGAGTACCACAATAAAATTGACGAACGAACACGCTACAGAACCAATAAAATTCGAAAGAGGAATCAGGCAGGGAGACACAATATCGCCAAAATTGTTCAATCAGGCTATAGAAGACATATTTAAAAAATTATAATGGGATACATATGGAATAAGAATAAATGGAGAGCTCTTGAACAAACTTGAGATATGCAGACGATATAGTCCTGATAACAAATAAGAAGGAAGAGTTACAGAAGATGGTTGAGGAACTAGATAGAAAAGCGACAGAGGTAGGTCTAGAGATGAACTATAGTAAAACCAAGACTGTGACAAACCAAGAAGACCAATTAGAAATAGTAGTCAAACAGAATAAATTAGAGCAGGTGGCAGAATACATATACCTAGGACAGATAATAAAGCTGAACAGGGACAATCAAACAGAAGAAATAAAAAGAGGAACTAGACTAGCATGGGCCTCATTTGGTAAACTATCATATATTCTAAAAAATAAAAAGTTCCCTCAATATATGCGAACAAAAGTTTCAACCAGTGCATTTTACCAGTTATCACATATGGCTCACAAACATAAACTTTCACAAAGGAGAACATCGACAGGATATGAAAGATGGAATAAGCGAATTCTACACTGGAGACCATGGGAACAGAAAAGAAAAAGAGGAAGACCACAGATTAGACGGACTGACGATCTTAAGAGAACTGGCAGGAAAGGACTGGATGCAGATCACCCAAAATAGAGACCAATGGAGATTAACAGGGGAGGCCTATGCCCAAGAGTGGAGCGTATAAGGCTGAGTAGATAGATACAGATAGAGCAGATAGCAACCCTGCTCTAATCCTTTATTTGCGGAAAAACCATGCTAGATCGTACTTTCTAGTGTTCATTTCAGCAGAGCTTCTTTTTGATGGTCCACATAAAATTTTGAGCGTATTCAACTCCTCTGTATATATTAGTGTTTTTGTATTATTAAGTGTTTATATATAATATATGTACGAGATCTAAAGTTTACCGTGGATTCAAAAAAGTAAGCTAGACAGATTACGATTTTAGGTATTAGCAATACTTTTTGATTTTGTAGAGCAACAAAGGCAGATAAACACCGCTGAGCTACCTAAACAGGTGCACTGAGCAGTTCCTAGGTAAATTTTGCAGTGTTTTTGATATATTGAGGCTTATATTCATGTTTTTAAAAGTCTGTAGTATATACGATTAATATTCTTGATTTTAACCTTTTTTATTTTTTTTGTGTATCTTCAACCATTTTCTTCTTCTTCACTGGCTTTAAAATGGGGGATGAGTCTTCGCCGCATCCACTATCGTCCTCCATCCTCTACGATCTTGCCCTTCAATTTCCCATTGTTGTAACCCAATTCTAGATAAATCGGCTTCAACATCATCCTTCCATCTTCTAACATCTGGTCTTTCAAAAAATATTGTCTTTAACACTCTGTCATCCTCTGATCGTACCACGTGACCTGTCCATCTTATTCGGTTTGCCTTGATATGTCTAACTATGTTTTCAGTTCCATACAGAGTCACCAATTCAGCATTTCGGCGTCCTTCCTCCAATCCCCTGTGAATTTATCTCTTTGAGGGCCAAATATTATTCTGAAAACCTTTCTTTCAAATACTAGAAGCTTATTGTTTTCCTGCTGGTTGAGAGTCCATATTTCACTGCCATATGTAATAATTGGGGCGAATAATCGACTTGTACAGTGTTAATTTAGATTTCCTTTTTAGCAGCTTTGATCTTAATAATTTTGAAAGGGAGTATAATGCTCCACCATTTTGACATTTTTAAAATTAAGTTGGTTTGACAGCTTTATCACTGCCATCTTTTTTAAATAATTTTGGTGCAATATCTCTAGGGCCATTTGCTTTTCTATATTCCGTTTTTAAAGGATTTCATACTTTAATTGATTTTCTGGTTTAAAGGGCGATCCTGCAGTAAATTTTATTTCACAAATTTGCGACTGTTTTGGATTATCGGTAGTTATTCGACAGCCAATGGTCCACTTTACTTTACAGCATAAGAAGTACGAAGTATATCGGTCTAGTAATGAAAATATGAAACAAGTACTTAATTTACAAATTAAAATAAAAAAAATCCTTTTGATCACTTTATTTCAATTCAACAAAATTATTTACTAAGCCGGAACGCCTTAAAAAATGCCCAATTTTTTGTGGACTTTGCCGAAAAAGTGAAAAAAAAAACCTCAAATCTTAATGTTTTCCTTTGCTTTAAAAACTGTTAAAAGTGCCCAAATAATCAAAAAAATCAGAAAAAAATACCAAAAAAGTATTATGAACAAAAAAAAATTACATAAAAAGCAAAGAAAAGTATTATACATGTCTTAATAAAAAAACGTAACTAAAACATCAGTCATTACGAGAAATGACAACAATGATATTTTAAAAACTTATAACTTATACTTTACTGAAGCGAAGTTTTCGATGATATCATTTATATTTACTTCATTTAGCAGCTCTCGTTAATCATTAAAACTGCTAAGGAATTCAAATTTCTTTAGTCGGTCTGTATATCCTTATATATTGTCGAAAGAGAGCGTTAGCCACTGTGCATTTGCGACCATTATGAAGAAAAAAATACGCAGGCAAATATTAACGTTTGGAAATAAAGATATTGATCTATTTTCATATAAAACATGTACCAATTCTAAATAAGTGTTTTTTAAAATGAATACATTCTTGGGGAAAATACTCGTCCAAATCTTCCTTGTATTTTTATTGTAATTCGGTTGCCCGATCTGAAAGAAAATATCTTTTTCTTATTTTTTAGTTCCGTTTTTTAGTTTTCGTTTTTAGTTTAACCAAATATTCAAATGCTCTTGAACAATATTTATAACTATCAGATCGGCGAATAATCTCCGACTTAAGATGTGTCTACTATAAACACATAACATTAGTGCTCGCATTTTTTCTTTTTGGCTTAAATTTGTCTCCCAATTATTTTCTCCTAATTGCAATTTTTTTTGATAATTCTCTTCTCAGCATAATTTTCGTTCCCTGTGAACAACATTCCTATGCCTCGTAGTGATTAAAACGATCACGTAAGAAATCAAAGTAATCTGCTAAAGATTATGGACAGATGAGCGGTTGTGCTTAAATCCATATTTTCCTTTTGTACTGATTTATTCACCTCATTAACCCTTGTAAAACGTCAAGTCAGAATGATGGCTTGCCAGCTAAGGTGGCTAGGACAGCTTGAAAGAATGGATACTGGAGATCCCCAAAGGCAGATAATATAAGAGCCAGAAGGAAACAGGAAGAGAGGCAGATAGAGATCTAGATTTAAAATTCAAGTCGAAGATGACTTGAGGAATCTAGGGGCAGAATTGGAAGGCCAGGCGAAAGATAGGGGGGAATGGAGACTATTTTTGAACAGGCCAAGACCCACCCAGGGTTGTAGAGCCAAAGATGATTAATGGTGTCTCAACATAGACTAAAGGATTATCTTCACTACAAATACTTGCAGTTTTGTTTGTTGACATAGCCATTCAACCAAAAGTCAGCTTCATCGCTAAAAAAATTCGCTTATAAAAAACAGGATCAACAATCTCGTTCTGGGCTAACTCACAAAATCTAACGCTTGCTAGGTGAGCGTGTATCTTTAATTCTTGCACGAGTTGGATTTTCCAACTACGCAAACCAAGATCTTTGCGCAAAATCTTCTATAAAGTGGATGAACTGTTGTGCACGATGGCGGATAGATTGATTGGGGTCTTTCTTTATGCTACGCTCTACATCAGTAACAATTTCTTCTGTACACACTGTATGACATCTCTAGGTTGCGTATTATCATTTAGAGTAAACATGGTGCGAAAACGTTCCATGGATAATCGAATAATTACTCCAATGGACGATTATGTTGACCATAAAAAAGACGTAGTGTGCGATCTGTACTTCGAAGAGAACCATGATTTTTAAAGTAAATTTTGCACAATTTGGTATCGTGTGGTCAGACGTCAGTCTATTCATGCTAAAATGCCAAGTCCAAACTAAACATTAATCAAAAAATTTATTTCAAATCCTTTATATAATAAAATGCCCAAACGGGCTATCACAATTACATTACAGAACGTTTTCGGATTGTTAAATCCATCATCAGTGTAAACGGGGTATACATGCTATGAGCCACCAAAATATATGGGTCAAAACCCTTTAAATGTTATAAATTTACAGTTGTTTTACATTATATATAGTTACAAATTAGGATGTTTAAGTTACCGTTGGAATTGGTACACAATTGAGAATTTACATAGGTAAAATGGTCCTGAGACGAAGTGTCTTTGAAGACTCTGTTGATAACAAATCCACAAACACAGTTGCTCCACAGAAATTAAAATGTCTTGAGATTGGGCATTTCAACTTTTGTTTGTAAAGTACAGTAAAACCTCGAAATAACGGACTACTTAGTGGGACAGGGTGTCCGTTAAAGCCGAAAGTCCGTTATATAAAAATATGTTTAAAATAAATCAAAAAACTTTTTTTAATCTGTATGTAGCGTATTTAGATATATAAATACAAACAAAATTCTATTTAATTGTTTTCGGACGTTCGTTGTGAAGTGACGTTTGGTGTTGATATCTACGCGCTTGCTGTCGGTTTTCCTACTATCTATAATAATAATACCTTATAATAATATCTTATAAACTATCCTGTTTTGAAAAAGGAATCAAGTTTTGTTTGCACTTTCGATGTTTTCTGTTTTTTTTTATGACCAACATTCTAAAATTACGAAAATGCGTAAAAATACAGTTGAACTTGATGCGATCTTACTTCTGATAACTTCATTTTTGGCAGTGTTGTTTTGTCGTCTTTTTCCTATCTTTACTTCCATCCTCATATTTTAGGTTCATACCTTTATCTGCTATTTCACTTTCAATCATGATGTTATACCCAGAGTCACCTTCATCTACTTCTAGCCATTGTAAAACATCTTTCTCAGCTACATGTTCTCCGGCATTATTATGTATTGTCCTACAGAAATCAGTAACTTCCAGACCTTCCAAATCTGTGTCTGCATCTTGGGCATCAAACAAATTCTTTCCAACCATTTTTTAATGTTTGCTCTTTCACTTCCTCCTATGCTGCAGTCAAAAGTATACTCTGATCATGGGTTGAAAAAGCGATGTTGTATTTTTTTTTGTCAAAAGCGAGGTGAACCACCTTCCACTTCTTGGAGCTATAATATAAAAACGGGCAGATGATGCATTATATCTTTTAAACTCAAGGTTTACGAGATTTGCCAACCATTACATTAGTCAATCTATGCGATTCAGCGGCGTTAGCACAAAACAGTGCCGATACCCTGTCTTTGCTGATTTTTCTTCTAGAATTGTATTTTTCATATCTGGAGGCTTGTATGCTTTCAGGTAAAGTATGCCATAACAAACTAGTTTCATCAATATTATAAATTTGAGATTCTAATAGCATTTGGTTACTGATATGTTCCACTAATTTTTGCCTAAAAGTTCCATTTCTTCTTTTGGTGCACTTGAAGCTTCGCCGTAAACTCTTTTATTAATGATTCCGTGTCTTTTGCATAAGCGCCAGAGCCATCTAGCACTTGCTCTGAATGGTATGTCCATATGAATTGATAATTCAATTTCAGCAGATTTCAATTCGACTGCCCGGACCGGCACCCCACTGAAACATTGTTGGCCTTACCATTTTAAGACATATTTTAAGATTACTTCTTCCAGCAAAATTTCAGGAGCCAATTTCATTGGTTTTCTGAGATTGCTGTTCTCTCCTTCATCACACATGAATGCAAATTTATTTATTTTGCTCTTGTTTTTTATGACCGAAATAGTTTGCTTTTTTATGCCATATTGATCACATATATGAGACACAGACGTTCCAGACACAGACTCCAACTTTTGTAGAATCTCTAGTTTTTTATTGATCGATTTCGATTGTTTCCATTCCGTTTATTTATATTTGAAGGGTAGGATTGCAAAAATCTTAACTTATTTACTGGCGTACACTAAATGTGTTCATTCACAACAAATAAACTTGAACTGCTGTAGAGTGGTTAGTAACCAGTGTAGTAATCTTCTTCTTCTGGTATCACTACAACCCGGGGTGGGCCTTGGCTGACTGCACAACCTGCTTCCATCTCGAACGGTCGTCCATGATGTTTAAGTCAGTGGGTAGCCCCATTGTTCTCAAATCTGACCATATATTATCTCTCCATCGCATTCGTGGACGTCCTAAGGGCCTTCTCCCTGTCGGGACTTCTTCCCAGATTAACTTGGTAAGGCGGTTATAGGGAGCCTATGAACATGGCCAGCCCATCTTAGACGTTGGGATTTAATCTCTTGGACTACGTCGCTAGCACTATACATTTGTTTGACCTCGGCATTTGTTCTCATTCGGTATTGGTTAGTATTCGGATCGTGATAGGGACCGAAGATCTTTCTGAGGATTTTTCTCTCAAAGCATCTGAGTTTACTTTCCATTGCTTTTGTCAGCGTCCACGTCTCACACCCATACATGAGCACCGGTCTAATTACTGTTTTATATATCCTGATTTTTGATGTTCGTGTTAGGCTCTTGGATTTAATAGTGTTGTGGAGGCTATACATACATCTGTTTGCTGCCTGAATTCTCTCCTTTTATCTCTTCCGTGATATCGTTATCTGTGGTGATAGTCGCTCCGAGATATTTAAAACTCTCCACTCTTTCAAAGTTATAGGGGTCTATTGTTACATTTTGTCCTATTCTATCTCGTCTCTTTTGTCTGTTAATGCACATATATTTGGTTTTCTCTTCATTGACCCTTAGACCGTATTTTTTGCCTCTCTCTCTTAATTTATTGAAGGTTTCTTTTACATTGGTGACGGTATTTCCTACAATGTCAATGTCATCCGCGTATGCTAGTAGTAATTTTGGTCCATTTACTGTCAGTAGTTTCTGTTCTAATTTGTGCGGTTTTTACTACTTTTTCCAGCATTATATTAAAAAGAAGAGGTGACAGGTACCTATCCGCACTCTAGATCTACAGCCATCTACACAAACTTTAACGAGCTGGATAAGTTTTTTTGGAACTGAAAGTTCTGCCATTGCATTCCACATCTGATCCCTTTTAATGCTGTCGTATGCTTGTCGGAAATCTATGAAGAGATTATGAATGGTCTATTGAATTCCCATCCTTTTTCAAGCAGCTGCCTGAGAGTAAAATCTGATCTATGGTCGATCTATTTTTTCTGAATCCGGCTTGGTATTCCCCTATGAAATTTTCTACAAAAGGTGTTAGTCTACTCAATAGGATGTTCGATAAGATTTTGTACGCCGTATTAAGTAGGGAGATGCCTCTATAGTTAGAGCACTTGGTTTTGTCTCCCTTTTTATAGATAGGAAATATTACACTTTCGTGCCATTTTGTTTGGTATTTTCTCTTCGTTCCATATAAGTGTTATTAGTTTGTATAATTGTCTATGTAAAGTTTCTCCTCCGTACTTAAGAAATTCGGCTGGTATATTGTCAGAGCCTGGAGCTTTTACGTTCTTCAATTTGTTAATTGCTTGCAATGTTTCGTCTATTTTTGGGTACTCTACTGGTTTCTCAATGTTCCCACTGTCCCCAATGCTTCGTTCGTTTTAAGTTTCTGTGATGATATTCTCAACCTGATTTTTGCTCTTACTAGGTAATGGTCTGTATCTCCATCTACGCCCCTGAGGCTTCTTACATCAAGGACATTACTTCCGTGTCTAGCATCAACAATTATGTGGTCAATTTGGTTCCGTGTGGAGTTGTCATTAGAGACCCAAGTCTGTTTATGAATGTTTTTATGTTGGAACACAGTAGACTTTACAAGCATATTGTTAGCCGGTGCTAGCTCTACGAGCTTTTGTCCATTATCGTTTGAGATATCGTGGAGACTGTGTTGTCCCTATTGTCAGTCTTAGGTTAAGTTCTTTGCCAATTTTTGCGTTGAAGTCTCCGCAGATTATTTGCATGTCTTGTTTGGGAATTCTCTCCAGCGTTCTTTCGAGTTGCTCATAGAAGTCATCTTTGATTGTTTCTTCTTTATCTTCTGTCGGAGCATGTGCGGATATAATTGAGATATTGTACAATTTTCCTTTCAGTCTAATATAACACAGTCTCTCACTGATGGGCGTAAAACTTATAACACTGTTTAAGTATTCTTCTCGGACCATGAAACCTGTGCCGAATTCATGTTTTCCTGTCTGGTTTCCACTGTAGAAAATGACCGCCTTGTCTATTCTTATGTTTCCATTGTCCGGCCACCTTATTTCTTGTATTGCCGTAATGTCCATTCCTACTTTTTCTAACTGTTTTACTGCGTGTATGGCTGCTCCTGTCCGGTACCAGCTTAAAACGTTCCACGTTCCAACATTCAAGGTCCTTGTCCATTGCGATTGTCGTTTTAACATATGTTCGATTCCGAGGCACATTTGCAGTTTTCATAACAGGCTGTTTTTTACAAGGGCAGGTTGTGTGGCCTTCCGCTTAACCCTCCTCCTTTATCCGGGCTTGGGACCGCAAGAATGACTGTTAAGCTACTCGAGTAGCTTAATGTAGTAATCAGCTGTTAAGTGTAGTAATCACCCATATAATAATATAAACCTACGCGTTATTATATCGCAATTAAGAGTACGTTATATATATATATATATATTTTTTTTTCATTTGACCGATTTTTTGTCCGTTATATCCGAAGTCCGTTAAATAGAGGTCCGTTATATCGAGGTTTTATTGTAATAATAACAATATGGTCGCTGTGACGTCACACTCTGGCTGTCCGTTTGGCAGTGTTTTTTAAATGTCGAATGAACTATGTTTGATAATACATTGGAGATCGACAACTAATTTTTTTTGTCAAATAAGGTCCCCGATCTTACTTTGGGAAACCCTGTTTGAGGCAAAAGATTTATAAATTTCTGTAAGGTCCAGATTTACGCAGAAGTTTTTAGTTTCACTGTGGATTAGAGTACGTGCCTCACATGCCCTTATCGAAAACAATATATTACGGTTTCCACAAGGTGCACAACAACAAATTACGACGTATCACTCAAACTTAAAATACGGCACTGCAGTTGCAGATTATTATAAATAATTATATAAATATTTTCGTCTTTGTAACAACATGGATATTATTTTCAAAAACAATTGACCGTTTAAAGGAAACTGAGTAGAACGTTTTGTAAACAAATTATTTTTATTGAAGTTACATGTATAAATAAATAAACAGTTATTGATTGAAGAGCAATACATAAACCGTCGTTGCAGATAAATTTTATAAACCTGTGTTTAAGAAATTAGAAACACAAATATTTAAATATTTAAATTTTGCAAATGATAAATTATAAAATATTTTATGTTTTGTGTTTTGTATGTTTTCCATACAAAAAGATAACGTAAACAAAATTCACGCTTTATTATTTTATATAGATACCATTCATTTTAGATAATTCCAAATTCGTTTAGATCAATTCGGATTATTTTGAACATACTGTTTATTATTTGTGGCTTGCCAAATACGGACATCTTCTTCTTCTTTTTCTTCTTCAGCCTGTGTTCGTCCACTGCTGGACATATGCCTCTTCCATTTGCTTCCATCGATTTCTACTTTTGGCAATTCTCATCCACTGCTTGCCCGCGACTTGTTTGATATCGTCTGTCACCTCTTCTGCGGTCTGCCTACTCCTCGCCTGTTCTCTCTTGGTCTCCAGTTTGTTAATCTTTGTGTCCATTTTTCGGGATTATCTCGGGCAACGTGTCCGACCCATTGCCACTTGAGCCTTGCAATACGTTCTGAGACATCAGTAATTTTTGTTCTTTCACGAATGACGTTATTTCGAATCCTGTCCCTCAAACTAATCCCTAGCATGGCCCTCTCCATTGCTCTTTGGTTGTACTGAGCTGCTCTAAGGTTTTCTTTGTGAAGGCCATGGTCTCCAGTCCCTATGTAGTTACAGGCAAGATACATTTGTCATAAACTCTACGTTTTAGACACATTGGTATATCTTTATTCTTCAAAATAAAGCTTAATTTGCCGAAAGCTCCCCAAGACAGTTGTATGCGTCTTTTTATTTCGGCTATTTGATTTTCTTTGCCGATTTTAATGGTATGTCCAAGATATATATAGTGGTCTACATTTTCAAGACTGACGTTGTCAATAACAAGATTAGTTTGTAAATTACTCATTATTTTTGTTTTCTGAAGGTTCATTTTGAGACCTATTTTATTTGACTGCTGGTTTAATTCCTTCAACATTTGCTCCAGTTCCTTGATATCTGTACTAAATAATACTATGTCATCCGCAAACCTCAAATGACTCAAACGTACACCATCAATGTTTAGACCTTTTTCCTCCCAGTCAAGCTGTTTGAATACATTTTCCAATGCTAAGGTAAAAAGCTTTGGTGAAATAGTATCACCTTGTCTAATACCTTTATCAAGGCGCATTTTTTCAGTTTTTTTCGTCTTCATTGATTTTGATGTGGAATGTGGCCTGTTCATAAATGTTTTTAATGAGTGTAGTGTACCGTGAGTCTATTCGAGCATCCTTCAGTGCGCCGCCCTCGCTACCTTCCTCTCACCGGCCTCCCTGCACATATCCAAAAAGGACCAAGTCTCAATACTATCGAAAGCCTTGTGAAAGTCGATAAATGCCATATGTAAAGGTACATTATATTCTGTGGTTTTTTTCTACTAGTGTTCTGATGGTTTGTAAGTGATCATTAGTACCAAAACCCTTTTCTAAATCCCGCCTGTTCAACCGGTTGATATAAGTCAAGTTTTTGTGTTATGCGGTTGGTTATTATTCTTGTTAACAATTTGTATAAGTGTGACAACAAACTTATAGGTCTGTAGTTTTCAATATTAGTAGTAATACGGACATACTGACTAAAAATTAATAGAATTCAGATACGGCAACAACGAAGAAATATACGAGCATATAAAGGCGAGTATAAAACAAGCAGTATTCGAAGCTCTAGAAGAGAAAGATCATATATAACAAATAAACAGCACTATTATGAAATAAATGAATCAACAAAAGAATAATTGAAGAAAAAAAGCAACTATACAGAAAATGGCTGACTACAAACAATGATGAAGTTTATAAAGAATATAGGGAAATAGATAGAGAAGTGAAAAAACAAATAACACAACAAAAGAATGAAGAATGGGAAAGAACCTACTTAAATATTGAAACATTCATAGGAGATACAAGAACTTGGGAGTCATGAAAAGTACTTAGAGGATTGAAACAAAACTTAAAAGAAAAAAAATAAAATAAATAAAATAATAAAATAAAAAAATTAAATTGGGAAATATACAGGACAAAGAATGGAAGGACTATTACAAGGAACTGTTAACAGAACAAAGACCACAAATGGATATTTCAGAAAGCCATAAGTGGAGAACAGCTCCCAAAGGAATGGACGGAGGCATATATGACATTTATTATTAAGAAAGGAGATACAAATCGATGCGAAAACAACAAAGGAATAAGCTTAATATCACCAATACGAAGATTATATTGGAAGATACTGCGAGAAAAGATACAGCAAGCGATAAATGGCAAAATCGGGGAGAATCAGGCAGGCTTCACGGCAGAAAGATCATGCATTGACTACATATACACACTGAAACAACTGTTGGAAAAGAAAAAAGCGAAAAATAGAGAACATTTGGAATTTGTGGACCCGAGAAAGGCGTATGACTCTGTGTCACAGTCAGAACTTTGAGAGGCAATGTACAAATTAGAAATACAGACTATTAAAATGGAAACAAGAATCATGGGAGACTTCACCACAACAAAACAGCTCCTACACTATTGTTCCACATCTCCAACCCTATTTAAAATATACTTAGAGAAAGCCTTGACTGCATGAAAAAGAAAATGCGAAGACATGATTTCTCAAGACCAAGAAGACCTCAGTTACATGATGAAGAAACTACAAGAAGAATATACCAAGGCAGGTTTAGATATTAACCTAAAGAAAGAAAGAGGGAATTATTTCGTCAGGTGTAGCTCCAATTACAACACCCTATAAAAAATAGTTAGAAATTCAACAAACTCTAAAAACAAAATACACACAAACCAAAATTAGTGAAGTGAAAAAGGAGAAGATCAACAAGCAAATCAACGAGAAAAAGTGAAACAAAAAGAAAAAAAAACAGCAGAGGAAAATTTAAACAAAAAACAAACCTCAAATGTGATACTGGCAAAGAAATTTGTTGCCTTTTTTGTGCACAACACTACGAGGAATATAAGATTAGGTGTGAAGGATGTAAGGGATGCGTACATGAAGCTTGTGCCAATATAATTGATGTTAAATTGTGACAATGCTGATTGCGACAATTGTCCAAACAAAACGTGTTACTGGAATGTATGCAATAACTGCCACTGGATTTTGCCAGAAAGCGCATGAAAGGAAGTTTAACATATGGATCACCTCAAGGCACTCTATTTAAGTGTCAAAACAAAGGATGGATGGATACCGATGGATTTTATCATTGGTTATGGAACTTTAATAATTATGTCAAACCGTCTGAAACGAGCAAATGAGCTATTATGAGCTAATAAATGAGCAAATGAGTATTAAATGGACACAGTAGTCATACTCATAGAATAAAAGCTTTAGAATAAGCCCGTGAGCACGATGTTATTATGATTTCATTCTCTTCACACTGCATGCATAAGATTAAACCTTTAGATGTCAGATTCTTCAAACTACTAAATACCTATTTCTCTTCAGGAATTACCACAAAATTATATGACAGACCAGGAAAAAACTGTTAATAGCATCAGCAAAAGTTTTTGAAGAACAGGATTATGACCTCCTGATCGTTTTGTGTTCAACGACGCAGATTTTGCAGCTGTAGCAGTATCTGAACGATGGCTCAGTCCAGATCCAAATGACGCCAATATTTATGTTTATATTTATATATATATATAATATATATATATATATATATATATATTGTTATAGATATTCTTCTTCTTCTTCGTCCTGCCTGTTCATATGGTTGGTATTCGTCTAATTTCCTTGTTAGACGAGTAGTTATGACTTTGGTGAGTATTTTTAAATAGGTGTGACAGTAGGCTGATGGGTCTGTAGTTTTCCAATTTTCGACTATCACCTTTCTTGTGTAATAAGATTACTTTAGAGTTATTCCAGCTCTTAGGGACTTTGCCCTGATGTAAACAACTGTGCACAAGCTTAGTTACAATTTCAAATTACTTTCCTTACCTCCTTCTAGTATCATATCTGTGGTAATACTATCTTCTCCTGCAGTTTTATTTTTCTTCATGTTTTCCAATGCTGTAGTTACCTCTGAAATTGTTACTTTTGGCATTATTTCTGATCCAACAATTTTTATTAATTTCCGTTACTGGTCTCATCTAATCATCTTGTTGATGTATTCTGTAAAGTTCTGTGTAAAATTCTTCTATTCGTGTCAGTATGTTTTCTCTATTTGTGATTTCATTTTCGTCTGTTCCCATTAATGATATCATCTGACGTCGTCCTAGTGTCGGTCTGAGGCATTTCATACTCTTATTTTTTTCAATAGTTGTTGTTATTAATTTTTTCGTTTTCTTTTCTTTTTTTGTTGTCTGATTCCTTTTCTAATCTGCCTATTAAGTTTTCTATATTCGTCGGTTCCCCTTTTGTTAGATTTATTTAAGATTTCTTCTTTTTATTTGTTGTAATATTTCTGTGTCTAATTCATTGTATGTTGTTTTTGGTTTTTTCAGTTGCAGAAGGCTTTTATTCATTGTTCCGGTAATAAGGTTATTCAAATCAATATCATTGGAGTTTATCTGCTGCATGCTAACTTGATTTAATGCATGCGCTATCTTTTTATTAAATTCACTATTTTTGATTTCTTCAGATGTTCATTTGTATCTTTTTTCATGTATTCTTTTTCTTTCTAGTTTTTTGTTAATTATTAGTTTTATTCTTATTAGTCTATGAATCGCTTCCTAGGTCAAACTGATTTAATACTGATACGTCTTCTACTAGGTTTCTATTCTTCGTTAAGATATAATCTATTTCATTCTTTGTCTTTTTATCGGGGCTCATCCATGTCCATTTTCTGTTTGGTTTTTTTATTGAAAAAGGAATTACATTGAGTACATGTTATGTTCATTCATGAAATTGAGAAGCATTTCTCCTCTATCGTTTCTTTTTCCCGTAGCCATAGTTACCAATTAAATGTTCATAATCTTCCTCTTTTTTGGCCAATTTAGTATTTTGCCCAATTAAAATCTCTTAATAGTATTTCGTAATTTGCTTTTTTGTTTCTATAGCTGTTCTTATTTCATCATAAAATATTTCTACTTCTTCATCTCGTGGGCTTTTGGTCGGAGCGTACACTTGGATCACTTTCAGAGTGGTTCTTTTATTAATACCTGATGATGAGATATTTTTTGGAATTTGGGCCCCTTAAAAAGTTTGAATGTGCCACTTCAATAACTAATGATACAAAACTAGAAAGCAAACAATCTGTACAGAATCAGTACTATTTCCTTGAAAATATATATCTTTGAAGCAGAAACTATACAATGTTTTTTTTATTGAGTTTAATACGTCGACAACTAATGGTCATTGGCATGGTACAGTGAATTTTTACAGGTCAGGTACCTAGTGTAGTGTGTGTGTGTGTGTATGTGTGTAGAGTAATTGTCTATGATTACTTAGACAAGTCGAACGTTATTGTCTTGTAAGAGACGCAAAGTGTATCCGAACGTCTGCGGTCTCTCCGGTGAGTACCGATCGCACAAGGATAGAAATTATTTTTCATTTATTAATTTTTAATAAACGAAAATTTCCTTCCACTCAGTGAGATTTCGAACTCACGACCTTTAGGTTCAAAGGTAAGGCGCTCTAACCACGAGCCACAGAGAGGGTTTAATATTGAATTTTTTTTTTAACCAATAACGTGTCTCGACATCTATGTGGCCATTGACATGGTAACAAAACTCTGAAATATTACATTATACATATAAGATGATTACATTACATAAGATAAATACAGTAAGTTAATTTTTTTTGAACGAACAATGTTACAATATTGTTATATACGATAATATAATCTACAATCTTTTAAAAAGTCAATTAGAGCACTGTACATATTTGGCGAACTAAGTATCTGTTTCAGGTTACCGTTTATATTATGAGCTAATCTATATAGTCTATAATAACTGCACTCGACGAGTAAGTGTTCTACTGTAAGGCGCTGATAATCACAATTTTCACAAGCAGGTGGGTTTTCGGAAGTCATCAGGTATCCGTGAGTGATGCGTGTGTGTCCTATTCGAAGTCTTCGAATTATAAGTTTGTCCCTCCTAGTCATTGTAGGCATCTTAAATGAGTAAACAGTAGGATTGATTATAAGAAGTTTTGAGTTTTGTCCATTCCAATGATTTTGCCATGTTTTGCAAGTGTTTTGTTTTATGGTTGCTGCTACATCTTGATGAAGTTGAATTTTTTCTAGGCTTAGGTCAGAGCAACTTGCTTTTCTTGCTGCGATGTCTGCAGACTCATTTCCACGTATGCCCACATGAGATGGGGTCCAAAGAATGGTTATTGATGTTCCCCTGCTGTGGTTTTGATGACAGATATGTTGAATTTTTTGGACTATCGGATTTAACGAGTATATGTTGGCAATGGACTGAATTGAAGAAAGAGAATCAGTGCATATAGCTAGAGATTTTGTATTAGGAGAAGTCATTTCAAGAGCTTTAAGGATACCATATAATTCTGCAGTGTGAATACTACAAGTGGTTGGTAGTCGGTGTAGAGCTAAGGTTATGTTTTCAGTACAGACCGCACAGCCAGTATTCTTTTCATCTTTAGATGCGTCGGTATAGAGAAACTTGATTGTACTGTTTTGCATTTATTGCTTCTTGAAATAATTGTCTAAGGAGGTGGTTAGGAGTGTCTTCTTTTTTATGTCGAGTTAGACTAGTATTGAAAGCAGGTAGCTTATTGGTCCATGGAGGATTATTGGAAGTACTGATGGGGGTAGTTATATTCAGGTCTATAGCTGCTAGCAAAGGATTTACTAATTGTGGTAGGGGGTAAATACATCTGTCTCTATTTTCAGGAGCGTGGTGGATGTTAACGAGCTTAAATACTGGGTTTTTTGGGTTAGCTGAAACTCTAGTGAAATAGGAAGAGAGTAAAAGCTGACGTCGTATGAAAAGAGGAGGTTCCAAAGCTTCAATGCACATGCTTTCGGCGGGGCTAGATCGAAATGCACCTAGGCATATACGTAAGGAGGTCGTTTGTATTGAATTTAGGATTTAAGATAAGTTTTACAGGCGGTCATGTAAAGCATGCATCCATAATCTAATCTAGAGCGAATAAGAGCTCTATAGATTCTCAGTAACATATTTTCTTCAGCTCCCCATTGATGATGTGCAAGTGTTTTCAATATGTTTAGTTTACCAGCACAGTTGTCCTTTAGATTTTTTAAATGTATTTTCCAGTTTTAACTTCTGATCGAATATTAGCCCCAAGATTTTATGATTGTTTACTGTAGGTAAAGGAACATCGTTTAGATATATTTCCGGTTTGGAACGCTTTGTTTTTTGGTAAAACTTAGTAATTTAGATTTTGAGCTGGAAAGTTTGATGCCGTGTTGTGTGACCAAGAATATACATTGTTAATTAGCATTTTGAATAAGATTTGATGTACTGCGATATGCTTGCTCCACTACAGTAAATAAGTAGATATATAATATATGAATATAAATATATGAAATTGAATACTATAAAAAATATGAATTATTTTATCATTGATATTTTCATGGCTAATTATCATAAAGCTTCACAAAATGAACAAAAATACCAAACATTTTGTTTTGATTTTATTTTACTTTTTGTATATTGTTTGGAACGAAAGATTTCATTCAAATAGTTATTTATAACCAAATAATTCAAGTGATACTATAATATTTATAAGAAAAATTGACATTAATGATGGCTTATATAGAACAAGATATCTACATAATTTCAATAATTAAATAAGTTATTTAAACCATACATAAATGCGCCTAGTTATCCATTTTATAAGATAAGAAGTTATTTTTTGTACCGATCGCAATGACCTTATAGCATGAGCCCCCGATATATTTTGTAACATGACTGATGGTACCATTTTTAATACGTCAAAAACAAACTGATAACACTTTTCTGTGTGCCGATTTTTTTTATTATCTGTTATCGTCTCCTTCTTTAACTGTTTAACATGACTCGATTTTTATAGAGAAATAATTTAGCCTTGTTTACGTAATTTTTACAGTCTTAGAATTATGGAAATCACATCATCATGTTCGATGAAATCAGAAGCGTAATAATTGGTGTATATTCGTCTAGATGTTTACAAAAGGATAATTTTGTCAATATTTTGCTATATTTATTTTGAAAATGAATCACCACCAGTTTGATTTTTTTTGTTATATCCGTGGTACCACGGTGGGCATCAAATGTGTAACCAGAGGTAAATGTTTGAGTACGTGTTGAAGCAAGATCTCGACTCACAAAAAACTCTATAGCAGACGATAAAATATCTTTAAGGTCCTAGTGTTTAAGGGTGAAGATGCTGAACATTCCCTTTGTCGACAATCTACATTGGTTGGTAGATGTATTGCTCTCGAATGCTATCAAAGATTGCTCTCGAATGTTCATTAGCAGATAAATAATACGTTTATGCGTTTATTCGGACATTATGTATACATATTTTCGGGCAGATATGAAACAGAGTTTACAATAAATATGTTTTAAAGAGAGATTAGAAATTTGGGCTTACCAAAATGTAGTGAGTTAAATCATCATCATCATCATCTTGGTGCTACAGCCCTTAGAGGGCCTCGACCTTCTCAAGCTTTCTACGCCATTCTGTTCTGTCCCTTGCTTGAATTTTCCAGTTGCGAATCCGTCTTCTCGCATCTTGTGTTACCCATCATCCACTCAGCTTTGTCTACCGTCGTTCATTCCAAGGTGCGTGTTAGAATCTTTTTTATCATGTTCGATTCAGGGGCCCGGGCTACATGTCCTGCCCACTGCAGGCGGTTTCGCTTAATTATAGTGGTAATATCTTTACCACCAAACATATGCTTGTAGATATTCTGAGTTCGAAGTTATATCTACGCCTCCATATTCCGTTCTCACAGACCACTCCAAATATCTTGCGTAGCACCTTTCTTTCAAAAATGGATAGAGCGGATTCATCTGTTTTCGTTAGCGTCTATGCCTCTGATCCGTATGTGAGAACGGGGACTATCAGTGTTCTATACAGCCTTATACGAGTTTTTTGAGACAGACGTTTGTTAGCTAAGTACTTTGATAGACCATAATAACACCTGTTTGCAATTATTATTCGCAGTGAGTTAAATAGAATTGGGAATAAGGATGGCAAAAATTAAAAAAAAAAATTAAGATGCCGGTTGTCAATAATGTAATTTGAAATAAAATTCGCCAAGAAGGAAAATAGAGAGTGCAATACGAGGTTAGTTCAAATTGGCGGACCAGAAAAAAGGCAGTGTTTGAAGAAGTTGTCTATACACTATGAGTATATGAATAGGATATGAATAGAATGGATAGTTAGAGAGTTTGATCCAATTTGCGAGATAGTAGGACATGGAAGGAGAACAGTTGATTAACTTGTTAAAGAACACTGCTATAGCTTAATTTCTTTTTGAAGATAAGGGACAATCATTTATAGTTAGAACTTTTTAAATTGATTTGTAGGAAACGATATAGGATAAGATTCAAATTTAAAGATTAAACGGAATCATCAAATATAATTGATTTTCTATTGGTGATTTAAATTTGTGTTCGCCATAAAGTGGCGGATCTAAAATTGGACTTGGGGGAACTTCCAATAAAACATTAACCAACAGTCATAAAAAAGATAAACCCAAACTACTAAAAGACATTTTTCTCCCTAGACCCGTTTGATCAAAAGGATCTCCATTATCACTAAAGCTAAAGCGTATTGAGTTTGCTGCCCATTTTTGTTTCCTATATACAGTTTAGAATTTTTGTACCCTGTAGAACCTTATACAGGTATTCTGCTTCATGTGTCCTAAATATACCAGGCTCGTATACATGTTTTACAGTTTCTGATTTCTTATCACAGAGTCTGCATGTCTGGTTAACGTTCCTGTTACTGTTCCCACTTTGTTTCTGCCCATTGAAGCAGTTTCTCTGTTCTTTTTTTTTTTATATAATCCACCCATGAAGATCTTTCAATGTGTTTGTTTTGGGTTTCTCTCACAATATTGGCTCATGACTCTCTTTATAATCCAGTCCTCTACAGTCCTACGAACTGCAGCCTTTGGTATTCCCAGAGTTACAGCTGTTTGTGATTGGTTTAATCCTCTTTTTGCAAGTTTATCTAATTTTTTCGTTGCCTTCGATGCTCTAATGTCCTAGGACCACAGACAAGCTCAACTTTGTTCCGGTCTTCCAGTTCATTTCCGGTATTTGCTACCGCTTGCCTGTCATAAAATAATATGGATCTAACCCTTTTCAAGAACTTTCTCATTATTTTCTTTTGCACATTGCAGTATCGCATAATCTCCAATTTAAAAACGGTACAGTTCTTCCCCAAGCAAAGCTTTTGCTAATTCTTTGATTATTGCAGTATATTCCTGCCCCACGCCCTCTGTAGTTTTGGATCCATCTGTATACCATAATCTTGTTGATTATGGTATGTCTTTGTTTCTCCATACATTCCTGTCATACCTGCCATACCTTGTTTCTCATTAAAAATGTTCTTCATCACAGTCCTTGTGATACTCATATGCCCATTTCCTTTATTTCAAACTATCATGATTGTTTTATTCTGTAGTCTCCCAATCTTGCTTCTCCTTGTATTCTCAAAAGCAAGGGAGGCAGGTAGAGGCCTACTGCCTACTCCTACAGGCTGCTGTTAGAGTAGTACGCATGGCACCAGTTATTCCATACATGCAAGTATTTGCACCTTGCTGAATTTGGCTTTTGCAGCTGTTTGAAGTGTCTTATTCCACACATCATCGCTGCATGGATAATTGAGGGTTTAATCACCATCGTGTACACCCAGTGCATTATGTCCGATTTTAATCCCCTTTCTTCCCATACCACCTGACTCTCATAAGTTTTCTAGTTGTACTGGTTATTATATTTTCTAAATTGCCGGTTTTAAGTTTCGAGTCTAGTATAACCCTGAGATACTTACCTCTCCCTTTGGCTAAATTACTTGTCCCTACAGCTTTAGAGCACCTAACCCCTCTAGTTTCCGTCCTGAGTCTTAAGTCGTGAGTAAGATAAGAGTAAGTAAGCGTGAGTGGTAGATTTGTGTATTTGTCTCACTAGTTCTTTTCTCACTTTCTTTGCGAGAAAATTACCAAATCATCCGCGTATTCAATTGTTTTGTGAACATTTGCCTTTAAAGTTCATTTTAGGCCGTCTATCACCAGACTACACAGTAATGGGGACATAACTCCCTCGGTGGACATTCTCTGTCGACCCAGGGCAACATGGTCTTTCCAAGTATAGTGGTACTTACTACTCTATTCCTAAGCATATCCAGTTCAAACATAAAAGACATAAATGATAACTTAAAGGCATTAAATTCCCTTGATATTCCCAACTAGCGGGTTTATTGGGTTGAATTTGTCTGTCTGCGGTTAAAGTTTCAAGTCAGCTAATTAAATTTATTTTTAGTTTTCAACGAAAAAAAATTTAAATAAAACATACTTGAAAAATTTCTTGAACAGCTTCAACACTAACATGTGATTGTTTCAACGGTCACTGGACCTAGGTCAGTGTAAGCTTTATTAATTATTATTTTAGACTGAAGAGTGTCTAGTCAAGCTATTGACTTGTAGGTGGTGGTGTGTATTTCATATTAATTGCGATAGCTCATATTAGTAGCCTAGCCCATATTTGTACCTTCTCCTCTACAAGTTCTCAATAAGCCTTGCTAGAAGGGTATTCCAGTGGTTTAAATGCTCCCGTGGGAAAGGGTCGAAGATTAATAATCACGCACATTGGTAGCGAACATGGTTTTGTGGAGAATGGTTTATTTGAGTTTTAAGCAAAATAAAAATATTTTATTGACGAAATGGCAACAACAAAAGGAATAACGGTATTACGTTTACCACTTTATCATTCCATATGCATATCATATTCCATAGGTTTATATTGTTTATAAAAAGTTTGACATTATAAATCTAAGATAGCACGTAGTAGTACAAAACTGTTTTGTACTACTACGTTTGTTACTATCTACTAATTTTGTGAAATTAGAATGTATATCGTTAAACATTCCTTCAACTGTTTCGTTGCAATTATTTCTCTTTCCTTTGTTTAGCAGATATTATTGCACTAGAAAATTATTAAATCTATTAATATCAAAAGTTTGATTTTGATTCTATTTGGGTGCAATCTGTCACAAATCACATTCCACATTATTTTTGTTATTCAACCTTTAGGTAATAACCGTTTTAAATTACCAACAAAAATCCATTTACTCCTGTGTTGGCAATCCTGGACAGCCATAAATTGAAAACATAATATGGAGCAGTTTTTTAAAGTTTGTCAGCATTGCTTGTACGTGCCCTGGCAAGCGATAGCTTAAGAAACATAAATACATATCGAGTTATCGTCGAGAAGTGAAGTAAATCTATAGCTGGGGTACATGCAAACTTTGTTAAAATATGATTTGAATTAGATTTAACACTTGGAAAACGGCTATTACAGCATTAACTTTTTTTATTGCTTTTCCAACGTTACTTTACAGGAAACAGTTTGGATTTTGTAACAAAATATTGGCAGCGAAAAAGTTTTAATATTTTGAATCGGAATTTATGGACTATTGGCAATAATTCGTATTATTACCGATTATGTGTACTGAAAACTCACCGGAAATGAGTAATTTTAACAATTAATTTATAAAAAATACATTATGAACTTTTTCACGTTCCTCGTTACTCGATCGCAAAATTGCTAAAATGTAATCCGATATTTCTCACATAATTAAAATTAATAGCCCTGACTAACCAGGTTTCAAAAAAATATTTCTTAACCTCGTCTTAGTATTTATTAGTTGACACAATACTATACAAAAAGATGGGACATACGTTTATTAAGACTACAAGAGTATGGAAAATTTCTAAGGGGCCATTTGAGCCAGTATAAATCACATATAGGATAATACTACAATTAGCCCAGTCTGGTTAGAAAAAAGGTCAAAATATTTTTTGTAGATATCTGGAGCTTTTAAAGGTGGGTACACATATGCTCCGAATGCCGTTTCGAACCCCGTCGCGTTCTTAAGTGTGGACGGAGTCATGCAACCGCGTACCGTACCTCGACGCGTCAACAACGTACATCGAAGCGATCCATCGGTTGTCGGTAAAATACCTACGCATCAAAAGAAATTTGAGCGCGGGCAATGTACACCGCGAATTCATGTTTGGACTAGCTTGCGAATCTTTTATCGAATCTCCAGTCATTCAAAATAGTCAATCTGTTATTTTGAAGGTTGACGGTGTTTTTAAAGTTGAGTGCATCAAAATGGAATGGACCATCTCCTTTCAAGAATATTTTTCGTTTTATTAACTGAATAATGCATAAGAATGTAGGCTGCTGCAGCAATATCCATCTTGCACATGCGAATTCAACTCAATTACTGCTGGAACGTTAAAATGTTTGGTACAAAGTACGGAGCGGTGTTCGGTTCGTTACTTATTTCAATGCCCCCTGTAACAACGTCGCGAACTTTTGTTGATCGCGTCGCTGTACGCGACGGGGTTCGAAACGGTATTCGGAGCATATGTGTACCCACCTTTAGACAGAGGTGCGGGTTACTAGATGACGAATAGATGAAAAAGTACTTGTATTTTTTCCTTGCATTTTTTTAAACAATAATTTATGGCCAAAATTTGAATTTTTGTCTATAAGTTTTTTCCCTTACTAAGAACTAAAATGAAAGATATGATAAAATGTCACTTATTACTACCCATGGACGTATAAATAAAGATCGTCTTCTTTATCTTTATTTATACGTCCATGTTACTACCTATCTGAATTATATAAAAAAAATCAGTTGAGTCACTCTGCTTCTGAGCGACTCAATTTATTATAGAAAATTATCATGGTACAACAGACTTATGGAGTAATAAATTAGGTGTTTTTAAAGACAATGCAAACAAAAAGTCTCTCTAGGAGCAAAAAGTAAAATTTTCAAATATACAATTTCAATTTTAGGTTTAAAGTTTTAAGTCAGTAAGATGTCCATTCGTTCTTTTTTCTAGCACAGTGGTTTTGTTCTGTTCATTCTACGATGAAAAATTAGTATGAAATATGCAGCTATCACTAGTGACTGTAAAGATATGACGCATAAAACTGAAGTCACCTAAAGAATTGTACCAATATGCATGGTACAAGTGAAAAATGCATGCGATGCGAAGTGATATTTTTACTATAGCTTCTTTCGTTTCGTTTTGGCCGATATTTTAATTTTGACGGTACTTCTCTTCTCTTTTATTGGATCTTAGATTATATTAGATGACCTCCGGGTCTTTTTAGCCTCAAATTTGATTGCTGAGCTTATTCTAAGTAGCTACAGTGCAGAAATTACTTTCCCTTGCATTTATCTGAACAGATCAAAACCCAAAATTTAAGGAGTATCATGTCAGCTAGTGTACTGTTACTTTTATCATGTCTATAGCAGACCTGAAATTATAGAGATATATTTTGTTAAAATTCAGAATAAATTAAAATCCAGCAAACGAATGGGAAAGATACCTGACAGAACTGTTTAAAGCAAAGGAAAATAGTAATTAACACAATAACGTATCTGAATTAGGACACGAAATAGAAATCAGTTTTCAGGAAGTAGAAATAGCCATAAATTCATATAAAAATAGAAAGTCACCAGGACCAGACGCAATAACCAACGAGCTTCTAAAACACGGAGGAGAAAGTACAACCCTAGAGATGACAAAAGCTATACAAAAATCTAATATTGCACTGAAAGATACCAGACGCATGGAGAAACAGCATAATGATACCAATGTTTAAGAAAGGAGATAAAGAGGTATATATAAGAGGTATATAAGGTATAAAGCTACTGAACACCGCACTTACGCTTACCACAAAAGTCCTAATCAACAAAATCAATAAACTAACAACTTTATCAAATGAACAAGGATTCAGATCCGGAAGATCCTGCTTAGATGCCGTATTTGTACTTAGACAAATCACAGAAAAGGCCATCGAGTACAATAAACCAGCATATCTATGTTTTATAGACCTGACAAAGACTTTCGATCGCATTCAAGTCGAAGACGTCTTACACCTACTGTATAAAAGAAACATACCAATCAATTTTATACAAACCATCGAAAACATCTACCTCCATAATCGAATACAGGCAAAGATTAATGGAAAACTAACACAGTGTATAAAAGCACAAAGTGGAGTCAGACAGGATGACTCGTTAAGCCCACTTCTTTTTAATATAATAATGGACGAAATAATACAAGCAGTACGTAAAGGTCATGGCTACAGAATGGGGAACAAAGAAATCCAAATATTATGTTATGCAGACGACGCCGCATTAATCGCCGAGACAGAAGACGAGCTCCAAAGATTAACACATCTTCAATACAACAACTAAGAAATACAATATGATAATATCAGCAGAAAAAAACCAAATGTATGACAACATCTAAATACCCACTACGATGTAAAATAGAAATTGATGGGAAAATAATAAAGCAGGAAGCAAGGTTTAGATATCTGGGAATAGATATAATTAGTTACGGAGATGTTGAAGAAGAAGTATGACAATGAACCTTAAAATCAAGTAAAGCGGCGGGTTCTCTGAATGACACAATCTGAAAGAACAAACACCTAAGACAAGACACAAAAACAAGAATCTATAAAGCAGCAATTAGACCTATATTAACATACACGGCGGAGACAACACCTGACACATCTAAAACGAGACGATTGCTAGAAACAACAGAGATGAAAATACTCCACGAATATCAGGGAGAAGTCTGCTGGATAGAAAAAGAAGCGGAAACATAAGAAGAGCATGCAATATAGATGACATAAATGGATGGGTGACAAAACGAAAACAGGAGTGGAACAAACATAACAATAGAATGGCAGAGGATAGAATAGTACGAATAGCACGAGATAAGTCACCAAATGGACGAATAAGTATTGCCAGACCAAGAAGAAGATTGTGCTACAACTTAAACAATTTAGGAGGCTAATATTGAAGAAGAAACATTCTTTAAAGCTTACATACTAGAAGGAAGAAGAAGCAGAAAAGAAATTCGGGATAGATAAATAAATATTTAAGATAAAACTGCGGCTAACATTGTCCTATTAGAAACACATATAGACAAATATAAAGTCACTTTTTTCTTCAAGACGGACATAAATCTGGCTTACTCGTATATGTATACATATTGATTGTTATTGAGTGCAAGCCAGACGGCATAAAATAAAAAAGATATAAAATGAACCGGAGGATATAAATGAGTACCTAACACATTTAGATACGCTCAATTGGCAGCAAGTCGCAAAACAGTATCAGATTACATCTCATGTTTGAGTTTATGTTCAGATTGTAAACGGTTAAGGGATTGAATGATGCTGATTGTTTTAGGAGCGGATAGACATTTACGACTTTCTGGTTACCTTTATTTAATTTGAAGATATAGTTTAATCAAAGCGCTGTTATTTGATCAAAAAAATAAATAAACCTGACTTAACAATAAAGAATAATCAATATTAACTTAACGAATATTCTTGCGGCAATCACGACGGATAATCCAATAACAAATTTAGGATATTTTTGGTGACAAAAACATGAAGAGAAGGTTATAAATAAATGACAATCAAAATATTATATACAGTATTATATACTGTATATAATATTTTGGCGAATATAAAAGAAAATCGAATTTGGCGAAGAACATACAACTTTGATCTATACAAAATATAATAGGATCCGGATATTATAACATTCATTAAAATAGGACGGCTGCGTTGGATAGGACATGTAGAAAGAATGGAAGAAGGCGAAATACCAAACAAAATATTCAAACAGATGCCAGTAGAAAAAGAACAAGACGCAGACCGAAGCTTAAATACATAGAACAAATAGAAAATGATATAACAACCTTAAAAATAAAAAACTGGATTAAAAAAGCACGAAACAGATGAGAATGGAGAAGAATCCTGGAATATGCCAAGACCCAAAAAGGGTTGTCGAGCCAGGGATGATGATGATGAAGGTCTCGTTTTATGCGCTGGACACGTTCCACAAAAAAGCGCATAAAAAAATTGCATAAAAAAGACACTACTTGTATTGAAAAAGTAGGGATATGTCCTGTGGCTTTCTAAAATTACATAAAACCAAGACAAAAACAAAAAAATTGTCAGAAATTAAAAGAAATAGGCTGCATGATAAATTACTTCGAATATCTGATATAAATTCATACAAAATCTTAAAACTGGTCCAAATTTCTATTCATTTTGTAACGATTTATACAAGATCTGGATATTAAATAACGAGACTGCTTATGAAAAAGAGTTTTTCTTCAAACGTCAAATATGATGACATTACTTATCTAACTTGATCCTGTCAAAGTTTGATTTCTCCACCGGCAGCAGTTTTTTTCCCATTTCTTTACGGCGGAGGGAAAAATGTTGTCATGGCAACAATATGAAACATGTCACAAAGCAACAATACAAATGTCATTAACAACAATTAAACATCATTTTTATTTATAGTAATATTAAAAGTACAATTAGTTAATGAGGCATTTTTAAAATTGAAACCGTGCAAAAATGTTCCCGACTCTTGATACGCATTGGTAATTGTTGATGATACTGATGGTCGAGAACAACTTTCAGCAATCATTCCGATGTTGGCGAATCATGAGGGTTTAAAATTTTTTGAGCATTATCGTTCTTATTTCTTATTGAATCCCCTATATATCCTTCGGCAAACGTGCTTGATTTTCAGCCCCCATGTCGTTTGAGGCATTCTAGATTTCGGCCTCCATCAATTAAAAGTGTTGCTGAAGTTCGTCGTAAGAGTGACCCGTGTATGCGCTTGCATCGTTTAAATTTAAATAACTATATTTTGGGCTACTGCGCTGATCGAATGTATTCCCATGACGCTTCGGTAACACTTTCAATTTTGGTACTTGATAAAAAATCGGTTTTCTGTGAAATTTTCAGGCCACAGTGATGCATACTTTTTATACAGTTTAATGAATTTTGGACCAATTATCGTAAAAGATCTAATTTGTCGTGTTTTCCTGTTTGGGTTTTTGATAATTATTACATTTTCTTTATCCTCTTTATCCAATTAACAAAACAATCTGAAATATTTTTATAATTTAGTAGAGTATACTACACGCTTTGCAATATAATTTTATTTACCTTGAATTCTAAATACAACTTATCTGGCGCTTCAAATAAAAATTTATCAAACTCGTCTTTAGTGAAAACTTTAGACTTCTTTGCAGTATATCCTTCGCTTGTTTTTTTCAGAAAGGCACGTGACTTTAAAAATTTGCTTATATCCACATTTTTTCTAATAACTAACTCGGATTTTATCATAGAGTATCGTGACCACATTGTAGAAGATTTCCATTTATTTTCACTTTCCATTATATTAAAATATGCCAGTAAAACGTATTCGGTAACTTGCCGTACTCTTCTTGTATCGCACCACTCTTGGAAGTGCTTGTACGCTAACGATACTGCTACTGCATCATTAGCCGCGGACTCAATTTCTTTTATGTTTTCCATCTTCGCACTAAATTTGCGCTTGCGGTTGCAACAACAATAAGCTGTCTTTAATAATTGCAGACAACTGTCAAACAACTGTAACCAGGAAGACGCAAATCCCACCGACGACTTAATTATTTTAATTTCTAACATCTAGACGACTTTGATAGTTGTCACAGTTAATTTCGAGTAAAAATAGCGTATGAATTGTACTATTTATGGTTGAAAATTGCTACGTTTGAAGAAAAAATAGTATACTTTATTCGGCAAAGAAGCGACTTTTCTTGACTTGCTCACTTCGTTCGGCGCGTAATATCGGGCGCGTCAAGAAAAGTCATGCTTCACCGCCTCATAAAGTAATATACTATTTATTTTAAAAATTATTCTACAATCGAATGCTCTCCTTCAATATATTCCTCTTCCCTCGCCACACACCGTTCCATTCGTTATTTCCATTGGTCAAAGTAATGCTGGAAATCTTCTTTTGTTAGAGCTTTTGGGAGCTCCGCCGTTTTTCGCTTCACCTCTTCCATCGACTCGAACCGATTCCTTTTAAGGCAAACTTGATCTTCGGAAACAGGAAAAAGTCACAGGGTGCTAAATCAGGCGAGTACGGCGGGTGTTCGAGCACTGCAATGACTAGAGGCTAAATATCGCTTCACAGACAGCGCGTTATGGGCAGGTAGGTTGTCCTGGTGCAAGATCACGGCTTGTTTTTCACAACTCTCCACAACTGAGTATAATAGACCAGCATTTCTGTGTCTGATTGACCTAAAGAAAGCATTTGGAAGAGTAAGACTGAAAGATGTAATTCATTTTCTATATAATAGAAAAGTGTCCCTTAATATTATAAACACTATTGAAAACATCTACCAAAACAACAAAATGGAAGTCAGAATAGATGGACAACTTACAGTACCTATAGAAATGGGCAGGGAATTAAGACAGGGGGCTCATTGAACCCTATGCTATCACACAAAAGCACATAATCAAAAAAAGTCGGTTGCTAAGGTAAATATTTTCGTTAAAATTTTTTTAATGTTAAAAGAATCAATTAAAATTTTTTAATATAGGTGTATATAATTATATGCTGACGTGTATATTCGTTAATCGATTACAACGATATTTAATGCTTCTTGCTTCTTGACATAGTTGTAATTTGTGTTCGCAATTAAGTTCTCAGACTACCTGTAATGCAACTGATTAAATAAAATAAAACCTTATCGCTGTTATATTTATAATAGCAAATGCCAAAGGTAAAACGTGTTACCGTTTTCCGAATTGTAATTTCAAGAATCAATAAACTTTCTTACACCGCTACATTGCTATACATTATTTTTATCTTAACTATTTTTACATTTTATACAGAATGGTACAATGTTCTAATATCAGGCGATTGCGTATGGTAACATCAAAAGATTAAAAAAAGTTTTTCACAGTTAAGAGACTTATTTTAAAAATGATTTTTTCTCATATATTCACAGGTCATCCTCATTATCTCTGTCTTTTCTCTATGCGGGGTCGGTTTCGTTCATCATCATCAGCTGTTTTGAGTCAACTGCTAGACATAGGCCTCCCATAAATAATTCCAATGAATTCTATCTTGAGCACCCTGAATCCAGTTGTGCTGAATGCTCTTGATGTCATCTGACCACCTTGTTGGAGGACGTCCTCGATTACGATAAGCATCGCTCTAGGTCTCCAGTCCAGAATTTTCTTCGTCCACCTTCCATCTTTTAATCTGGCAACATGCCCCGCCCAGTTCCATTTCAATGTTGTAATCCTTTGAACTGCGTCAGTAACACCAGTTTTTCTCCTAAATATTATAGAGTAGAGTAGAGTAGAGTATTTATTTAACTACATAACATATACAAATACTGTTTGTAGCAAGTCAAAAAAAAAACATACATAGTATTAAATAATAAAACATTAAATAATACAAACATGAAAACATATTAAACAGAAAAATATTTATGGCAAAGTTACGGTAAGCAGTTCAGTGGATGTTCTGCAATGAGTCATATATTCTTCTGAGCAGTAAAAACAATGTTTTAAAAGATATTTTTTTATAACTTTATCGAAACTATTACAGCTTAGCTCTTTTATACTTTTTGGTAAAATATTGTAATAGTTATAATTAAGACTATTTTTTTCTGAAAGACTTAATCTACAGCGATTTGTTCGTAGGTAGTGACAGTTTCGCGTATTGTGAACATGGACATCAGACTGCTTTATTAAATGGGCACGTTTTCTGTGAATTTGAGTTAAAACTTGAAATATCAACAGAGTAGGTAGAGGCATAATTTTGAATTTGATAAAGAAAGGTCGGCAGTGTTCTAGATAACTAACCCCTGCTAAAATCCTGACAGCTTTCTTTTGTATTCTAAAAATTTGAAGTGCATTTGTTGAATTGCCCCATATAATTAAACCATAGTTTAGGTGAGAGTGGAATAAAGAAAAATATGTCATTTTTAATGTTTCAAAGTTCACAACCCTTGCTAGTTGGCGAATAACAAATAATGAACTTGATAGCTGTTTCTTAAGGTGTGAGATATGAGCAGACCAGTTGAGTCGATTATCTATGGTTATTCCCAATAGTTTAACAGTCTCTTTGTTAACTAGATCATTGTGTAAATTACTTGCAGATATAACCATATTTTGCGTTTTATCAGAGTTAAGTTTTAGTTTGTTTGCAGCAAACCATGAGCTAGATTTAGTAGAAACTTCCTCATGAGACATTTTTAAATCATCATTATTTTTTCCTGATATAACGTATGTCGTATCATCTGCGAATTGTATGGTTTTGTACGGAGATATGAATTTAGGCAGATCGTTGACATAAATAATAAACAAAAGAGGTCCTAAGACCGAACCTTGTGGGACTCCATGTTTTACGGATAGAAAATCAGAGAGATTACCTTTAGACACTACCGCCTGGTGTCTGCCACATAGATAAGAAGTTATAAGCTTAAGAGGGATACCTCTGATTCCATAGTAATTTAATTTGTGGAGCAAAATGTCGTGTGAAACGCAGTCAAAAGCCTTTGATAAGTCACAAAGAGAAATTGCTATGCGATTGCCGCGTTCAAGCCCCTCAATCACCTCGCTCACAACATTAAATACCGCGTTTGTAGTAGAACGAGCACTCTAAATCCATATTGTGAGTTGCTAAAGTAATTATTTGACTCAAAATAGGAATAAAATTATTGTTTGATAACCTTTTCAATCACTTTCCCAAAAGTAGAAAAAATGCTTATGGGTCTGTAATTGTCAGTTTAATGTGTAATTGTATTTGATACTGTGTCTCTGAGGGATATATTCAGCATTAATCTCTCCATCGCTCTCTGTGCCACTTGTATTTTATTGATTACTTTTCTGGTAAGGGTAAATGTTTCTGCTCCATACGTTAAAACTGGGAGTACACATTGATCAAAGACCTTCTTTTTCAAGCGGATCGGAATATGCGAAACAACGCTACTGTGACATATAAAATACTGTCAAATATTGTGTATGCCCGATTGAGACCATATGCGGAACAAATAGTTAGGGGATATCAATGTGGTTTCCGCAGGCAGAAGTCCACAATAGATCAGAACTTCGTCTTGAGGCAAATCTTGGAAAAGACTAGTGAATTTAATATAGACACACATCATCTTTTCATTGACTTTGAGAGTGCCTATGATAGCATCCATCGAGAGTTTCTGATCCATGCACTGAAAGAGTTTAATATTCCAACTAAACTCATTGATATAGTAAAAGAAACACTTAAAGTACAAAGCAAATTCGAATTCAAAACGAACTAACAGATACAATCCATGTGAGAACGGGCCTACGACAGGGAGATGCCCTTTCCTGTATTCTATTCAACATCACATTAGAGAAAATAATTAGGGAGTCAAAGTCAACATTCTCTCTTCAATACTGACCCCCCAGGGAGAGTGTAGTGGTCGACGTGATGTCGTGTATTGTCTGTCTCCAGAGATCTCTGTCTCTGGTCATTTCTTTTAATTCATGTATAGGTCTTTGGCATATTCCTGTAATTTGATCTATCCATCTTGTTGGGGATCTTCCTCGTGATCTTAGGCCCTCTACCTTTCTTTGTATTATGAGTCTTTTCATGTTTTCTGTGTTTGCTCTCATAACATGCCGAAAATATTTTAATTGTTGGAGATGGACTTTACTAGAGAGTCGTTGGCTAACTTTTAGCTCTCTTAAAATTGAATTATTTGTTCTACGGTCGATCCAAGGAATTCGTAACATTCGTCTCCAACAGAACATTTCAGTGGCGTCTATCTTTCTTCTCTCCGATTGTCTCAGAGTCCAAGATTCACATCCGTAGGTCAGTATTAGGAATATTAAGCAGTTGATCAACCTTATCTTTATCGCTCTTGAAATTTGACATTCCTTCCATATTTTGGTCATTTTTGCTGTGGCAACTTTTGCTAGATCACATCTGCGTTTAATCTCTTCTTGTAATGACCCTGTGTTTGTGATTAATGATCCCAGATATAAGTATGAGCTCACAACCTCGAACCGGTCAATTGTGGTTATGTGTGGATGATTGTTGTGTAGTCTATCCACTATCATGATCTTTGTCTTTGATATGTTTAATTGCAGACCAAATATTTGACTTTCGTTTTCGATCAGTTCCATCAGCTCTGCTTGTCTATTTGCAAGAAGGGCTGTGTCATCATTAAAGTCAACATTAGAGGAATAATATTAACAAAAAGTGTACAAATATTGGCATTTGCAGATGATGTTGATATCATAGCTAGAAGGGAAAGAGATATGATAGAAGCATTTAATGCGATAGAAAGAGCGGCCCAAAACAGTGGGAAGACCCAAACTTAGATACATGGAACAAGTGAAACAAGATTTGAAAACACTTACGATCACCAACTGGAAAAACAAAGCAAAGAACAGAACACAATGGCGGAAAATCCTAGAACAAGCCAGGATCTAGAAAGGGTTGTCGAGCTACTGATGATGATGATGATAACAAAAAATCATACTGCCGCAGAACGTTGCTTCTATTCTCTATTTAGGTAGTCGAAATCCTACTATTAGATCGATTTTATGGGGATTTTTCAAACGTACCAAACGGAAAATCTAAAACTGTCTTTTTCAGTGTTGTGTGAATCTGAAATGGTAGGACGTTAGTTGTTGTATTTCCCATTGTCTTTCATTTTATGTGATTTACCTTTAACCGTTGCCTGTATTGTTTGTGTAAAAAAAAGTCGCTATGGAGGGCACCTTAGCGTGAAGCGTGTGTGCCTGTTCAATCCTTTTTGTATAGTCACCCAATAGTGTTTTCAATGGGAAGGGTAGGAAATTAAGTGAATGGACGAACGGTTAGGAAATTGTCATGAATCTAATGGAAGTGTAGGAGTTAAGTCTTGAACCCAAGGCCAAAAAAAATTTGCATAATAGTTTACAATTTACCTATTTATGATCGATTTTGGGATAACTTTAGACTAACGATTTATTTTTATCGTTCATCATTTTGCAGTTAATAACTCAGTGTATAATAAAATATGGCGGTGTTAATTTTATGGAAATATTTAAGTATCACTTATAAAAGTTTATAGGCTGCTAAAGTCAGCTGTTTAACGACACAATCAATGGTTACACTAACTTACTATTCTTTTTAACAATTAACTATCTCGTTATCAACAATAGGTGATATAGATTATCGCCTATTGTTTAATAATTTATTGATTTTTGCTCGGTTCTCTTTATTTGCTAGTACGTAGAACTCATTACGATCATTCAATGAGTCAATCGTTGTACGACTTGAAAGACTTTTTGTATTTTGTGTATCTGCGCAAATATCTTTATTAACGATTTCCGAAGTGGAAATTTAAACGTCAATAAACTTACTTAAACCTTTAATTGTGGCTTATTCCCATTTAAGCAATTATTATTATTAACATAAAAAAAAACGTGAATAAACTAGGTTTTATTTCTTGCTAAACATGCTATTAAATGAATGAAAAACTGAAGTTACAAAATCATTTTATATTGGAGTTCAGCAAAGGACAGGCAGTACCAATCCGATCAATATACCTTCTTGTCATAGGCTTTTTATTGAAGCAAATAACATGTTCTTGCATAAAAGACTGCAAAAAGTTAACGTGTTGGTGCCAGAAACTTGTTAAAGAAAACATTATAAAATAAAATAAAAGAAAAAAAAATTATTTTAATAATTAATAATTATAATTATATATTTATATAAATAACCTACATTTATCAATAAAATTTAAATATACCCTTTTCAATTTAAACTTCCTCTAAACTCCACCATCTATACTACAGAACTATTTAGTTTGTTTAAAGCCATTAAACATGTAAATATTAAAAACATCCCTTGTTGTCTGGTCCTTTCCGACTCTCTCAGCGCAGTCAAAGCTATTCAAAATGTATACCCTAAACACCCCATTGAGAAAATGGTCAAGGCCAAACTAATGGAAGCTCAAGAAAATTTTAGAACAATTAGCAGATACTAGTGCGCGTAATGCTATCACCAATGAGGTATCAGAAATAGAGTGTCGGAGTGTCCCTAGCGATCTAAAAGTGTATTTCAAAAACAAAGTGTTAAGTGCGTGGAATCGGGAGTGGAATGATCCAGTTCTAAACTCAGAACCATCAAAACTGACATTTCTTCATGGAAGTCGACTGCCAGAAGTAGAAGATCTCAAATTATTATTACAGGACTACGACTTGGACACTGTAGGTATACTCACGCCTATCTATTCTCAAATAGTGAAATACTGCCACTGAAAAGTAGAGGGGAGAACTGTCCATTGCAATATCTCAGCTTGTTTCTTGTTATTGGTCATAGAAGTTTCTGTTTTTTTTTTGAAAAGTGCGCTTTTTCACTAGCGCCGTCAATACCTGAAATTCACGGGAGTGTTCGCTTCTGAATCCAAATTGAACTTCCGGAATAGTGCCTAAGGTCTATTCCTTGAGTCTTTTCAATATTACTCTTTCCGCTATTGACGATAATAAGCTGATGGGTCTCTAGTTTTGTGTAAAGGTGCCGTTTTTTTCCTGGCTTTGCAATCATGATAACATGAGCTTTCTTCCATCTGTCTGTAAAATATCTTAACTTAAGCATGCTGTTTAGTATGTTGGTGCTGAATACAACTTTTGCTGGTAGATTCTTCAGCGCTCTATTTGTTATGTTGTCCGGTCCTGGGCTTCCTTTGTATTTGTTAACTTTACAGTTGTTTGATTTCTTCAGGGGAGGTATGCAACATACCTAGTCTACTTTTTCTTCTTTTTATACTTCTTGCTGTACTTTCTACCTCCTCTGTGAAGTCTAGGTCTTCGTAGGGGTGTTCGTTGTTTCTACAAACCCTTTCTAGCTCGTCCTTCATGGCTTCCGTTTTTTCTTCTTCCGTGTGTACGATTCAATTTTCCCCATGTAGTGGAGGAATTGATTTTTTGTCTTTTCGAAGAATTTTGAATAGTTTCCGTAGCTGACCCCGTTATTGATTGGAGTAGGTTTTTTTAGGAAAAAACCGTTGGTTTTTTGGGGGCACTAGGTTTCCTTTTTGGGACCCTGAAGCACCCACGGTAGTTGGCTGTGTGTACTTCGTCGCAGTTTGCGCACTTTGGCTCTGTCTCTTTTTCTTTCAGACAATTATGCTAACGTGATTTTCGCCGCACTTCGAGAATTTTCGGGAGAGCGCCCAAAGTAACGTGGAATGTGGCAAGTAGCAAGTAGCACGCGTCTAGCATGTTACATAAAATGTAACCAATGCAAACGAATGATTAGATCGAATGACGTCACTTTCATTTTGGTGTGCGCTGAATCATTCATTTTCATTGGTTACATTTTAAGTAAAATGCTAGACACGTGCTACTTGCTACTTGCCACGTGCCACGCCAGTTTGGTGGGGCGCTCTCACAACATAAGTCTGTTACAGCTTTAATTTTTGCATCGTCTTCCTCTTTTTAAGGTGACGATAAGTGTGGCAGCAATCCCTTAATGATTACTCTTTTGAGTTTGTCATTATCTATCGGGTACGCTATGAATTCTACTTTATTGATATGCTACTCTAGGATATGAACCATGCCCAAGTAGTCCTCTCTAGTTTTGGTATTGATCACTATCGACCTGCAGAATTTGGCGAATTTGTTGATCGATATGATGCCCTTCGGGCTCCGAAGGGCATCGTATCAAAGACATAAGGCTCCGGGAGACGATGAAATTCTAATTGAAATGTTAAACGAAGGAGGGGAAAAGATAACAGACTACCTAATGATACTTTCAATAAATGTTTGTTTGAAGGACAAATACCGCAAGAGTGGAACAAGACAAATACAATTCTGATATATAAGAAAGGAAATAGATCAAAATTAGCTAACTGTAGACCAATATCTCTCTTGTCACAAATCTATAAATCTTTCACTAAGGTGATCACAACTAGACTAAACAACAAATTTGATGCATACCAACCAGTTGAGCAGGCAGGATTTAGAAAGGGGTACAGCACAACAGATCACCTTCATACTCTTAAAATATTAATAGGAAAGACCAACGAATACAACCTTCCAATATACCTAGCGTTTGTTGACTATAAAAAAGCTTTTGACAGCATAGAACTATGGGCAGTGGAAAAAAGCGCTAGTTAATTGCCGAATAAATTCACGGTATCCAAAATATATATCAAAACACCACTATGAGAATTCAGCTAGACAGTGATTTGCAAACTCCATTAATTAGAATTTATAGAGGTGTCAGACAAGGGGATACAATCTCACCCAAACTATTTACTCTGGCGTTGGAAGACATTTTTACATCTATAGACTGGAACAATAAAGGGATTTGTGTAAACGGGAAATATTTAAATCATCTAAGATTCGCCGATGATGTACTCCTGATAGCAACAACCATGGAACAACTACGAATAATGATTTCAGACCTAGAAAAAACATCTCTTGAGAAAGAACTAAAAATGAATCTTAAGAAAACTAAAATAATGACTAATACAGAAGACAGATCAGTAATTACCATAGGTGGAACAAACATAGAACACGTCCAAGAATAAATTTACTTAGGACAAGCTATCAGAGCAGACAAAAGTAACTAGACTAAAGAAATAACCAGAAGAATAAGAACGGGGTGGGCTGCATTCGGAAAACTCTCAGATACTATCAAAAACCAAAAAATACCTTTAAAATTAAGAACGCAGGTATTTAATGCATGCGTCCTACCTATTCTGCCATATGGTGCCCAGACGTGGACGTGTACCAAGAGCAACTTAGATAGAATAAAGAAAATTTAAAGAGCTATGGAAAGACAAATGTTGGGAATATCGTTGAGAGATAAAAAGAGGAACGAGTGGATAAGATGCATTGAAATTAAAAGTAAATTGTGTGACCAGTCTGACCTGGCAGAGGACAAAAAGGATGTTAGAAACAGCAAAGATGAAAACACTTTGACACAAAATTGATGGTAAGACACTATGGGACAGAGCTAGAAGTACAGTAGATGCAAGGTGGAGAACATCAAGAACTGGGTAAGAAATAGAAGAGTAGAATAGAACGATCATATAAGCTGAATCACAAAAATAAAGTAGTAAAGACTGCAAGGGACGAAAACTTACTGGAGGTTAATTGAAAAATAGACAGTCATGTCTACATATAAAGACGAAGAAGAAGATATTTTTTACAAAATCCACTAATAACCTGTTATGGTGGATGCAATAATTCTAAATATAAAAAGTTTTCGGTTTCACTTATTACACAGTGAATTTTGTTCGCTTTTCCCGACCTTACGTACTCCTTTTTGAATTATTTTTTTGCGGTAAATAAACCAATTGTTAAAATAGTTTTATATACATTTATTTGTAGACATAATTATATTTTTCTATCAACCAAGAAAGAATAATTCGACTTTGATTGGAATGTCTGTGAAAAGTGCTTACTGATTTTTTTTTAAGTTCACTGAACTTCGGGTTAAATAGACTTTATATTCTAGCATCTGCCTAAGTCAGGTGTTAAAATCATTATTTTGCAAAGTTTTATTCAATTCAAGAATGTAATTCCAGCATTCTTAGAAATTTAACTTAAGAAAGATGGAATAGTGCAGAATCTATGGAATTGCGAATCATGTACGATGAACTTTTGCTTAGGATAATTGTTTAAATTAAATAAATATATTTTTGGTTGAGATATCTCGGTTTTAACCTATCTATCTAGGAATTTTAAAGTTCTGCATTTTTTCACTTTGAAAATATATGATGGAATAAATTGATGTTATAAGTGGCAGTAGAGCTCCCGAGTGATATGTCATACAACATACTACGGACTTGTTTTACCCCAGTCAATGAAGAAAAAGAGCGGACAAAATCTTACATAGATATTTGAAGGTTTAAAAACATATAGAGTGAGTAGCTGATGAAAAATGCGTGAAGATGTACAGCTAGTTTTTTTTTGTTTTTTTAACAATCGTTAAAAGTAAAAAACATAGTTTTTTGTCTATAAAAGTTTACTATAAATTAAAAAAAAATACAAATAAAAAGTTGTAGATTATAAAAAGTTCTTTATATGAGAGTTTTCAATAGACAGAGAGAGTTCAATAGACAATTGACAAAGATAATTATAAAACACACGTATTTTCGAGTAATTTATAAATGTTATTTGTTATTTGCAATTTCCAATTTCCAATTTGCAATTTCCAATAGCCCTTTTGACGCCCTTTTTAATGCGACTATGTCGGGTTTCTGATACATACGTCTTGGTCCTGTTTTAAATTTTCCTTAAAAATTTTTGATTTCATGTTAGTTTCAGCATATAGTGTTATCAATGCTTTTTATCAGCCCATTTGTGTTTTGTACTTAAACTCTCATGAAAAATGAAGCTTTCCATCCCGACTCTCTAAAGAGAAAAGTCAAATTTCAAAAAAAAAAGTCAAAAGAAAGTTACATTTTATCGAGGGGATTGTAAACAGGGACATATATTTGAATATTTCAGAAGAATCTATTTTACCTATAATGGAACAAAGTTTAACATCAGCGAAAGATTTTGTCTTAGGACGGCGCAGCCTGTCATACCTCAAAAAAGAGTTTAAAAATTGATTTTGTTCTATCATGAAGTGTATTTGTACTCTATTTCAAAGATATATATGCAAAACGAGAATATCTACAATTACAATAAAAATAAAGGTTTCAACTAACACTTAGTTGGAAATAAGAACTTACTAATCTACTCAGAATCACTGTTATTACTAGTATCAGTTGTATCTTCTAAATTTATTGTTAATTTGATTATTGCTGGTATATAATTTAACATAGTCATTTTCCACTGCGATTACATGTTTGATTACATTATGCAGTTGGTTGCTGTGATCTTTGTGACTTTTCTTCTAATTAACTAGAGAGTAGTAGACAAAAATTTAGGAGCCACATTTTTTCTTCTTCTATTTGCTTCAAGTTGAGTCCATATTAACTTTATTGGGTTCAATTTACAATAGTAAGGAGGAAGTCCAAGCACGGTATGCCCATTGCTGCGAGTACAGTTATCAACAACATATACCGTCTGGTACTGTCAACTATAAACAATCTCCAACAATTGCTTTTTACTATATGATGTCTCAAACTACAAATCTCTCTCAAATAAAAGCTCTTGAATTTGTAATTTGTTTCAAGTACTATTTGGAATTTTCTCATTAATCTTGAATGATATGATACGTTGTCCATGATAATCACTCTACATTTAGGTAATCTCGGAAGAAGAGATTCTTCAAACTATGATTCAAAAATTAAACTTTTCATATTCTCATGATAATCTAAAGACGCGTCTTTACTTTTTTTTGTAGATATTTTGATACTCAGTTATCTATCAGATAGAAATGTCTTTTTAAGAAAAAATTATCTTAGTACTTTCTAATAGTGTTTGGCGCTTGTCTATAGTTTTTTACTTAAACTTATGGGTTTTAAGAAAACATCAAAGTGTTGTTGCATGTTGCGTGTGTTGCAAAATATAAGAGAATATCCTTTCGAACCAGTTCACTTCGAAGGCTTTAAATAGTTGGAAAAATATTAGCCACTTCCATTTTATATATTGTTCTGATTATATGTTCCTTTAGGTGCGGTTCTATTTGTGTGAATTTGCACAATCCTTTCTCATCTGTCTAGAAGAAGATGTTGCTCCTATAGTATTGTAGCAGGTTGCTTTCGTCACTCTGATAAACATGTTTCTACAATTGTTTCTTATTTAGACAATTTAGAACACAATCCTTCATAAACATGTTTCAGCATATGTTTGGGATCATCAGAGAGATATTTAAAATGTCGCTTACATTTTACTACACAGCTTTGTAAATATTCCAATTAATTAGAGGGTTTCCACTGGCTTTTCAGCTACAAAATTATTATCACACCACGGGTGCCACATTTTAAAAGGTATCTTCGTAAAATTATAAAGTTTACTGTTCTTTTACATATTTTTACGTACTTCCTTTCTTAGTGAGTTTTATAAAAACTAACTTCTGTTTTTTTTTTCAAAAAAACATTAAACCTTTACATCTATGGTTCCTGAGTTGAACTTTTTTTATACTTGAACCCTCCATATCCTCATGATAATCTAGATTCACGTCTTTCTTTTTTTTGCAAATATTAATAATACATCGTCGATGCATCCATTTTCTACACCGCAGTGTAAAATTATAATTCTGTCCTTTATTGGGCGGTACTGAATTAGAACACTTTTTGTTATTATTCGTCCAACTTTTTTTCACGGTGTCATGAGTACCATACCAGGTTTCATCCAAATAAACAATATTTCGTTTAAAAATAAAGTTTAAAATAAAGTAAAATATTATACCTAACTACCCAAGTGTAAACCACTGGACGGTCGAAACGAAATTTATTTAGATAAACTACTTTGTGGTTTCGGTCGCTCAGGCAAATATTGTTATCTTAGGCAAAGAATGCGTCGATGATAACTTTATTTGGGCGACTGTACATCTTTTCTAACGTAATAGCAGGCACATCTGAATGTAACTATCGATGGGAATATTAAAACTTTGTATTATAGTACATCTCAGTCATTGATAATTTTGCAGTTAATAACTACTCCTGGTAGAGTACTTTTATTTTAATTTTTATTGCCTGCTTTTATTACAGATAAATATATTCTCACAAAGTCTCACCGAAATACGAGGCGACTGTACATTCATGATTAAACGGCATGTTAAGAGAGAACGAAGCGAATCAACATCAACAGCGACTCGTACTATATAAAAATGTAAAGCCCACAGCAAAAAAAATGTGATTATATTATGTCTTTTCATATCGCGGATTGTGACTCTGTCCATGTATTATCAGGTTTCATTCTTGTTATTTCATATTTCGAATATATTCCATCACCATTGTATGTATCAAAAGTTTAAATTGTCTTGGAACACAATTTTTTGTAATGTGTTAAGGAAAGTAATTTATAAACAATTTTATATTTTAAAAACCATTCAAGTCACACTATAAAGATTATCTACTAGAATTCGGTTAACCCTCGTAAATTACAAATAAGTAAATTCGTCCCTGTCTATGACTAACGCAGAGTTTAAACGATGAAATTCAAGTTGCAAAATACGTACTGTCGTTCTACTTGTAGGATTCTTAACAACCTCACGTTCTGCTAAATTTGCAATATTTCTATTTCTGCTTGCCTCTAATATGTCATGTATGACCTCGTCCAACCAACAGTTTACTCACGTTTATAAGTGAACCCGAAATTAAGGAAAGAACTTGCACGTGTCTGCGCTAAAATTTGGAACAAACCATGAAGAAAATTGATACTTACGTGTGTGTTTTTGTTTAAAGGACGTAAAAACTTCTAAAAAAAATTTATGGTTTTCTTATATGCAAACGGTCCCAATTCGAAAAGACCGTTAAAATAATATTTCTAAAACTTTATGGATGGAAAATATAATAATAATTGATACTTACATATTTTCATCTATAACCCAACTTTTAAAGGAATTACATGCCTGTTACTTGGCGAAATTGATACAGTCCAAATAACAAGTTGCTTAGAAAGTTACATAATTTATTATTATGTTGGAGAAATAAGACAGCTCTTGTATTAGTTGTATGATATAAAAATTCATATTTTTAGTGTAATCCCTATAGCAACATAAGAGCATAGTCGGCTAGTCCGCTTTTTCTTGAGCACAGGATACACAAGAAATGTAATAAACCCTGTGCTTAGTTTCAATTTCCTATTATCCCAGGTTTTACCAAAGGTACTTATTTTAGCGTGATAGTCCATAAATATACAGAAATATTTTACACTTCTGCTCATTGAACTTTGATTAAACTACCAAACCTATGTTTTTCTGTGTTATATCCCGCTTTTTATACCGAAATTTACATAACGCATGTAATTTTATATGTTCCCATTAAAAAGAAAATGTTTGAGGTCCTCGAAAGGTCCGGATTGGATTCGACGTATATCCGAGCGATATATAAATTGTACGAAAATGCAGTTAGTTGTATAAAAATTGGAACCAGAACTTCAAATGAATTTAAAGTCACTGAAGGCCTAAAGCAAGGATGCTGTTTGTCACCGACACTCTTTAAAATATACGTCCAAGAAGCATTGAGGAATTGGAGAAATTAATGTAGATTTATGGGCACCGAAGTGGGACAAGAAACTCTGTATATATTGTTGTTTGCAGATGATCAGGTGGTGGTTGCAACCGATGAGGAAGATATAAATTATATGAATCGAAAATTATTTGAGGAATATGCCAAATGGGGGCTTACAGTAAACATAAGCAAAACAGAATATTTAAAAATTGGAGGAAATCCCACAGATCTGAGGCTTGAAAACGCAGTCATAAAATGTTGCAACCAGTATAAATATCTAGGAAGCATCATATCAGCAGATGGCAGAGTTAAGATAGATGTACAAAATCGAATAACCCAAGGGAAAAATGCATCCGAATACTGAATTCATTACTGTGGTCTAATAAAATAAAGATGCATATCAAACTTCGTGTATACAGAGCAATAATTGTAGAACCGATTACCACATATGGTGCCGAATGTTGGACGATGACAAAGAATGAACGAGATAAAGTAGACGTTGTGGAAATGGATTATCTTAGAAGGTCATGTCGAGTATCGAGAATGGAAAGAATCAGGAATGAGGAAATACGAAACCGTACAGGAATTAGAGATACTCTTTCAGATAGAATACAAGGAAGGCAATTACAATGGTATGGTCACGTGATGAGAATGGAGGAGGAGCGGTGGCCAAAGAAAAAGCCTTAATGTATGTTCCGCCAGAAAGAAGGAAAAGGGGAAGACCACCAAATTCCTGGAGAAGAGAAATTACAAAAACAATGTAATTTAGAGGCTTAGAAGAGGGAGATTGGAGAGATAGGAAAAGATGGAGGCTAAAATGCGGGAAGCGGCAATCGTCGTAGGACCCCCGTTATATGGATGATGTAATTTTATAAATTTGTTATTACTCAATTTGTTATCTGTTTATTTATCTGACCAAAAGTCACAACTTTGCTACAAAATACATATTTGACATCCAAGGTACTTTATTTATGAAACAATAGCAACATTTCTTTACAAGACATCAATATTTAAATTTATCTAAATTATAGCAACAAAGGAAGGTAACTTACGTACCAACAAAGAGGATATCCTGTTACGATGGGTAGAGCACTTTCGAGAGTAACTGGAAGGGGAACCTACTAACAATATAGAGCTGGAATACTAAAAAGAGAAACTCGTGGAACCCCCCTCGGTAGATGAAGTGAAAATATCTATAGAAAAACTAAGTAACCACAAATCCCCAGGCAGCGATGGCATCTCAGCAGAGTTATTTAAGCACGGTGGAGAGCAGCTGACCAAGGTGATGCGAGAAATTGTTTGTAGAATTTGGTCTAAGGAGCAAATACTTGAAGAATGGAGCTTAGGCTTAATTTATTCGTTACAGAACAGGCCAACTGGAATGCAATAATTAACGCGGAATAACTCTCCTAAATACAACGTACAAGATATTTTACAATTTTTAATTAAAACATTTTTTTCTACGTCGCGACGTACAGATTTTTAATAAATCGATTTTTTCTGTTTTTTCAGAGGTCAAATCTCTGACGATTGGACTACATATAACAGTTTGTAACCTGGTATAAGTAGTCAGATCATTGAAAAAGTAGAGATACGATCCATAGCCTTCTAAAATTACATAAAACTAAGACAAAAACAAAAAAGGTTTGTAAAAATTAGAAGGCATAGGCTGCAAGATAAATTACTTCAAATATCTGAAAGAAATTCATACGAAAAGCTTTTATTCAAAACTAAATTAATTTTTTCTTCAAACGTCAAATAATGATGACATTACTTATCTAACTTGATCCTGTCAAAGTTTGATTTCTCCGCAGGCAGCAGTTTTTTTTCCCATTTTTTTACGGCGGAGGGAAAAATGTTGTCATGGCAACAATATGAAACATGTCACAAAGCAACAATACAAATGTCATTAACAACAATTAAACATCTTTTTTATTTATAGTAATATTAAAAGTACAATTAGTTAATGAGGCATTTTCAAAATTGAAACCGTGCAAAAATGTCCCCGACTTTTGATACGCATTGGTAATTGTTGATGATACTGATGGTCGAGAACATCTTTCAGCAATCATTCCCGATGTTGGCGAATCATGAGGGTTTAAAATTTTTTGAGCATTATCGTTCTTATTTCTTATTGAATCCTCTATATATCCGTCGGCAACCGTGCTTGATTTCCAGCCCCCATGTCGTTTGAGGCATTCTAGATTTCCGCCTCCATCAATTAAAAGCGCCGGTAACCCCAATTAACAAAACAATTTGAAATATTTTTATGATTTAGTAGAGTATACTACCAGCTTTGCAATATAATTTTTTTACCTTTAATAGTAAATACAACTTATCTGGCGCTTCAAACAAAAATTTATCAAACTCGTCTTTAGTGAAAACTTTAGACTTCTTTGCAGTATATCCTTAGCTTGTTTTTTTCAGAAAGGCACGTAACTTTAAAAATTTGCTTATATCCAGATTTTTTCTAATAACTAACTCGGATTTTATCATAGAGTATCGTGACCACATTGTAGAAGATTTCCATTTATTTTCATTTTACATTATATTAAAATATGCTAGTAAAACGTCTTCGGTAACTTGCCGTACTCCTCTTGTATCACACCACTCTTGGAAGTGCTTGTACGCTAACCGATACTTTATTCCGGACTTTGGGGGCCCCAAACGTGCTACTGCATCATTAGCCGCGGACTCAATTTCGTTTAGGTTTTTCATTTTCGCACTAAATTTGCGCTTTCGGTTGCAACAACAAAGCTGTCTTTAATAATTGCAAACAACTGTCAAACAACTGTAACCAGGGAGACGCAAATCCCACCAACGACTTAATTATTTTAATTTCTAGCATCTAGACGACTTTGATAGTTTTCACAGTTAATTTTGAGTAAAAATAGCGTATGAATTGTACTATTTATGGTTGAAAATTACTACGTTTGAAGAAAAAATAGTATACTTTATTCGGCAAAGAAGCGAATTTTCTTGACTTGCCCTCTATTACGCGCCTCACTTCGTTCGGCGCGTAATATCGGGCGCGTCAAGAAAAGTCATGCTTCTCCGCCTCATAAAGTAATATACTATTATTTTATGGAAAAGTAATAGGTAGATATATTTTAACATTTACATTTTTAAACATTATAGCTCTCTGATAATGCTTTCTTCATTGATATCATTATAATATTCATAAAATCATCTTCATTGTCAGAAGAAACTGTCTGCAATATTTGCGGTAAAGCAAAAAAATTTTTAAAATAATGTGTTAAACTAATGATGCCACAAAATTCGTTTGATTTGAACGTAGTCAAAAGGGGGGATTTAGGGCTGCACACCCTCCTTAAAATTTTTCTGTGCGCCTAGATTTTGTTATTTCTTTTGTATGAAAAATTCTTTCAGAACAAGAATAAGAACAAAGTAACGTGTCCATTTTTATTACAAAATGTCAAGTAGTTTAGGAGATAATGCAAAAAAAAACAATTTTTATTTTGTAAGTTCAAAGGGCTTTTTTTGTGTAGACTTTTGTACTAACGTAAGTTGGATTCAATCAATTTATTTTTGTCCCTGGAATGCGTGATTTAATTGATGACATACGTTTTTAAAACACTCTGTATATTACAGACTATCTTAAAAAAAAACATTTAAAACGACGTCCTACTTCCTTTTAGTAATCCCTGAAGTTGTATATCGTAAACATTAAATTAATTAGAAGTAAGACTTAAAACAGTAATTGATATCCTAATCGTTTAATTACACATTATAGCCAATAAATTTCTTGTTCTTTCTAATTCCTATTCTTAGCTTCAACAAGATTCCACCACAATTTATAACGATAATATTATTGTTATGACATTTTACGTATACAACATTATTCTGCTTATGATTAGCTACCAAAATGTACAGGATCGGATTTAAACATTTTTGATAAGGAATAAAATTTTAACATTAAGGTTTTTTTATTGACATTAGGCCTTTAACCTACTTTTTTTTGTTGTATCTATACACACATTTGTAGGTATTATTAGTGTTGTATAATATTTTTAAATTATTTTTTTTATTACCTGTATCTTAATTCTTGTACAGATTTCACAGTATAATTTTTTAGTTGTTGTATAGATTTATGTAGTTATTGATATTAGAAATCAGTTACAAATATATTGTTTTAAAATATCTACTTTAAGCATTCGTCTTCGTCTTAGTTCAGGCGAGAAACTTTTTTGGAAATAATTTCTGGTTGTAGGTCCGGGTGCACATTTCCTGTTTTAATTTTTAACCCTGCGTTAGTGTGCTTAGATAAATTAGCACGAGAGATGTTCCGGGGTATGTCATACCCCAAACTAAACTATAGTGTATTTTTATGTATGAGAGAGTAATAAAACAATAAATTATGTATGCAAATCCCTAAACTGTTGATACGGGCGACTCAATGAAAAACAGATATTTGTCAACAAGTTTACAGAAGTATATAGGAAAACAATTTTAAATTGAGTATGACCACCAGGTATAAAGGTTGGAGCAGAATAGAATACAATAGTTGTGAGGGTTACTAATCCCTAAATAAGGTTGTCAGTGTCGGAGTGATGGAGGTTAACAGGTACTAATGAATTTGCAAGAAATGTAAGATGTTTATAAGTAGGTACTTAATAAGTACCTACCTATTTGCAAAATAAAATTTAATTCTTTAGATAAAATAAACGTTTTATTTTATCTGAAATGAGTGCATTCCACGAAGTAAGGGTTTCAACAATCAAACATTTAATTCTTTAATTCCAGGAATCTACGACATTAATTGACTAGATAATTACCTTCTAAACTTATTCCACAGAAAATGTGATAGTGGGTTTTTCCATTTTGTAGGAAGGTCCAAGTGGCGTATTCAAAATTCTTAACAGTTCACTAAAAGTAGGTACTTCAGTTGCAAGATGCAGTTTATTGTGTATACTAGTGTTATGGAAAATTTGGAAGTGCCGTGTAAACGCCGAAAAATTGGTCCTTTAACAGTTCATGAAAAAACATTAATATTTAATTGTTTTAAATCATTTACAGACAAACGTTTATGTGAAAGTGTTGATGAGACCGTTGAGTTAGTTAGCAGTACACTTGGTGTTGGGAAATCTACGATTTACAGAGTTATTAAAGAAGAGAAGTGTGGTAGTTTTCAAATGCCACGTAATGCTCCAGGGAAACCAAAATTTCAAATAGAATATCATTTTAAAGAAGGACTTCGACGGAAAGTGCATGAATTCTTCTTTAGACAAGAATTTCCAACATTGGATAAAGTTCTTGTCTCAGCTCGAGATGATAAGAATTACCCAGAAATGAGTCGAAGTACGTTATGGAAACTTTTAAAAGAAATAGGCTTTCGCTGGAAAAAGAATCCCAGAAAGTCTATTTTATTAGAAAGAAGCGATATTGTCATATGGAGAAGACATTTTCTAAGAACCATAAAGGAAATGAGAAACCAAAAAGGAAAAATATTTTATCTTGCTGAAACATGGATCAACGAGGGTCATACACTAAATAAATTTTGGCAGGATGAAACTATTACAAGTCAAAGGCACGCTTTTGTAAATAACTTTTCTACTGGTTTAAACCCACCATCAGGAAAGGGACGCAGGCTGATAATAGTACACATTGGCAGTTCAGATGGTTTTGTTGAAGGTGGTTTATTAACTTTTGAATCAACTCGTACCGGTGACTACCATGAAGACATGAACGCTGATGTCTTTCAAGAATGGTTCGAACAAATGATAGATCTTCTTCCTAAGAACTGTGTAATAGTAATGGATAATGTAAGTTATCATCACTCCAGACTTATAGAAGGACTGCCCACAACCAAGTGGTTAAAAAAAGATTTGCAGAATTGGCTGAGTTCAAAAAATATTACGTACCATCCCGGATCTATAAGAAAGGAACTTTATTCGTTGTGTGTCCTTCATAAAGAAAAATTTAAAAAATACGAAATTGATGAAATTGCCAAAAATCGTGGAATGACAGTACTTAGATCCCCACCATATCATTGTGAATTAAACCCGATTGAACTGGTATGGGCACAGATAAAGAGTGAAGTTTCAAGAAAAAATACCACTTTTAAAATTCATGATGTTAAACAGTTGTTTTTGGAGGCCGTAAATAATGTAAAACCTGAAAACTGGGAAAAGGCAGTAAATCACACTATTAAAGAAGAGGAAAAAATGTGGAAGCTGGACAATATTACTGATAAAATGATCGAGCCAGTTATTATAAATCTTGGTTCTGAAAGTTCATCTTCTGAATCTGATTTGGATTTGTAACAAGTAGCTGTAAGTTTTATATTAATATTTTTATTCATCTATTTAACATACCTTAGACGGTTTTAAAAACTCTTTTTCTCTGTTGTAATTTTTAAAAATTAAAAAAAATGTGAATTTTTTAAAACCCTTTTTAATGTAGGCCAGTCAGTTCTAATATAGTGTGTGATAAAAGAGGTCACTTTTGTTTACATATACATAACACTTTATAACACTGAAATAATTCATTTATTTTTTACAATTATTCAAAGTAATTTTTCAATTAATCTTGAGCACGCCCATGGAGTGCTCGGAGGTACCAGTTAAAATTATGCTAATTACTCTCTCGTTCATAAAAATAAACTATAACACAGGAGGTTAAAATTTTTAAATTTAATCATTTAAAATGGTTAATCTTAAGTTATTACCTACTTATTTATGATTCACATAAATGAAATATGGTAAAGTAAAAGTCTTATATTTAAATGGTAAACATCATTTACCTAACATATTACAATTATGCTAGTCAAAAAACACGGGTGAACAGTAATACACTCAGATATTATGAAAAATTTTATTGATTACACAACTCTAAATAAACTTATAGCCTAAAATTCTACAAACTAAAGAAAAAAGTGTTCGACAAAATACATTAAAAAATAAAAAAATTACGATTCCTCAAAATTGTCGCCATTTGAAAACGTTATTATTGCGTGTTCCAAACAAATTGGAGTATCACATCGCATGCATATGTAAAAAGTCTTCATTTCTTTATTTCTTGGACGAACAGAACATGGACTGCTTGTCCTACGTCGCTTAGGTCCCAACTGATGTATCTCTGGTTGCTGATTATTACGTAGTCGTCGACGCAAGGAAAGATTTGGTCTTCGTTGGTTTCGAAACTCAGAAATCAGCTGCACACTTAGTTCTTTCAAAAGTTTTGACCATTCATTCCAGCTGTATTCAAAAACGAAAAAAAGTCTCAAAGCCCAATGACGACTATTTCTTGATGCGCTGTAATTAGCAGATAGTTGCTTTAAGTTGCAAGCTTTAGTTGACTTGTAAAAGTCGATAATTTCAGGTAATTTCTTTTCACCATTTTCTTCAGTTATAGTATCATCATGATGCAATGTAGAAAAGAGCATTACATTGTTTGACTTTTTTGACACATATGAGACAGCCGTTATATCTTCTTTGAAGGCAAATTTTGAACTGCGAATGTCTCTTCCTTGTGTGTTCAGAAGTGCTGTTGGAATTTGCCTTTTGTTCTTCCTAACTATCCCAACCGATGTAAAATGATGAGTCTAAAGTAGATTGATCATGAGCGGATAACTGGTAAACCAGTTATCGAAAGTAATATTACGTTTAGTACCAGAAACTGGCCCAATTAAACGATCAACTATAATTTGCGGATAGTTACTTTGTCGGAAAGGTCCTTTTGGCAAAAAAAAATTGAACGTTTTATTATTTTTACATTTTAGCAAATGTGTTTTAATTAACGCGGTTTATATTTACAGGAATTATTAGCATCAAATCTGCACAAAGTAAAATCGGAGCCAGATGTCGGAGGCTATAACAGCATACTTCCATCACTTTCCCTTTCATTGCATGGTCATGGTAAGTATAACATATTAATACATATTGTTTTAAACAAGTACAAGGGTCATTTGATTGGAATCATTATCTCAAATCCGTTTATTGTTTTTAAGTATTACTAAAGAAAGTATAAGATACTAATTCCTGTAAAAAAATTGGATAAATAAAAAGGTGCTATTGTTCACACAAGAACCTATTATTCTGCGTTATAAGAAGGCCCACGATGTCAAATCACTCTGAAACGTACAAACTGAAATATCATTATCATAAACAGCTATTCTATCCATCGACGGATATAAATAAGTCTCTGTGTGTCAATTCATTTTCTGTTCGATATTTTTTGCATCCAAACAGAACTGACAATAGATGCACGCAGTTTCAGAAAATCGAGGCCTTCGAACTCTGGTTATACCGCAGAGTATTGAAAATATCATGGACTGATAGAATTACAAATAAAGAAGTACTGGAGAGGGTTGGTAAAGAAACAGAACTAATCACCACTATACAAACCAGAAAACTGGAATACCTAGGTCATGTGATAAGAGAACCATACGAGAACCAAATATGAAATTTTGAGTCTCATAATACAGGGAAAGATTCAAGGAAGAAGATCTGTTGGCCGAAGGCAGAACTCATGGTTAAAGAGTCTATGTGATTGGTATCAATGCAGATCGATTGATTTGTTTAGAGCAGCAAGTTCTAAAATAAAAATAGCCATTATGATTGCCAACCTCCGTAGGGAGACGGCACTCTAAGAAGAAGAAGTTTCGAAAAGGTTGAAACATTAAAATATTTGGGAGTACTAGTCAATAGAAGAAATGAAAGTGTAGATATGAAAAGAAGAATTCAAGCGGTAAATACAGCGTTTTATATAAATAATAAAAATATGTTTAGAGATAAGAATATAAGTCGAAACACAAAAATGAAAATCTACAAAACAACCATAAGACCAATAGTAGTATATTATGCAGAAACACATTAACAGCAAGAAAAGAAGAGCAATTAAAAGTTTTTGAGAGGAAGATCAGAAAAATACTGGGACCAAAGAGAGAAAACGAAGAGGATGCAAGACAATGGATGAATCACGAAATACAAGAATGGATGGGTCAAGAGCACATAGTTAGAGCAGTAAAAGCACAAATAATTAGACGGTATGGGCATATAATGGGAAGAGAGGAAGAGCAATCCGTTAAGGGTTATAACGGAATGGATACCATTAGGTAGAAGAACCAGAGGCAGACTGCCTCTGGTTAAGGAGTATGAAATTTAGAAATAAAGAAAGAACAGTCAAAGAGAGAGAAAAATGGAGAAAAGTAGTGGAAAGAGCGAAGTCATACCAGAAACTGTAAAGTCGAGCCTAGAATGGGATGAACCCCCACACAAAAAGGATCTTGGAGTGAAAACAACTTCAGCTTTTTCGGGAGCTTATAGCTTGCATATATATATATATATATATATATATATATATATATATATATATATATATATATATATATATATTCGACATTTCAAAGATTTACCCTTAACTTGTTACGCTTGTCAGGAGGGTTGACAACTACCTGTTGTCCACGAGAGTCCCTTCCGTTAGGAGTTATTTCCCTCCTACCCACCAGTAAACCATGGCGGGTATTACCCTATCCGTCACCTAGGGGCGACTAGATTTTGATGATTCAGTTTTATAGTAGGAGTAAAAGCAACTACGAACTGCCCCATGCTACCTAGGTACTTTTTATATATAATTTTTTGTGAACATATATAGTTTTTTATATTTTAAATGATTAAATAATGAAACTATAACAATATAATCGAATAAAGTTTATTTATAAATCTACATTACTATACTATTACAATGCTTAATTCTTATGTCTGATTAGTGATTAAAATAAGTAAGAGTGAAGACTATATGTTAGATTTTAAAAATTAGTTGCACATTGTACACTGACTTAATTAAGTCTAATTTAGTAATGTTTTGATTAACGTAACATTCATTTGGCCTATTTTCAATAAAATCAACTTTTCTTTTTGCCGTTTTATCAATTTTTTTTCGAATCTATGTGTAGTTTTAATTTTCACATATACTTATACTTGAAAATTTAACAAAATGTCCGTAAATTTAAATATGTCAGGATGTGATTTATAAAAACATTCATTAAATTTCGAGTGAAATGATTCACATGCTTTGTAGTAAATATGAGATGATGAATTTGAAGCCCAAATATAAGGTGGAAATTGTGAACCTACCGTTAAATAATTATCAACTAGGTAATCGCAAAATTGCAGAACTCTGTCATCTTCTGGCATAATATTAAAAAATTTATCAGAAAAAAAGTCATCAACATCATTTGGATCTAAATAAGGATGGCCGAAAAACAATTTTAAATATTTTCCAATAACAGTTTGATATTTATATTCCGAGGACAAACCTAAATTTTAAATTTTTCGGTACCAATTTTGTGTTAAATGAAATTAGCAACAAAAAATAATAATGTCGGGCCACACTAACTTGGCTGCATTTTGAATTGCTATTTCAAAATCAGAAATTATTCGCTTTGGTTTGAAATTTAAATTCAAATATGTACATATTGTTATTAATGTATCAAAACTACTTTTGTAGGATTGCTGTGATTTATTTGTTAACAAACAAAATACTAGAGGAACATATAAACCTATTTTTGTAGCCATGTATAGTAAACATCTGACAAAAATATTTAGAACAGTATTAAAAATTTCCATCTACTAACAAAGAATCTACATTACACAAAAAGTAAAGATTAGTGAAACAACTAAAAATTGCGGAATTATTTTTCGTAGATAATAAAAAGTTTTCACCTGTATTTGTTTTTAAATTTAAGTTCACTAACACTTGTAGAACTTCTTCATGTGACTTGGACAATGACGGTGTGGATTTTCGTCTTGCAGCATAGGTATTTCTTTAAACGCAAGAAATGTCTTTCTTCGTCAGCGGTACATTGCTGAAATTTTCCTTCCTCAATTCCTTGTGGACAGACAATCTTTAAAGGTCTTTCACATATAGCTTTCCTCTTTGTAGAATTACTAAAAATTTGCCATAAACGTGGATATCTGGAGCATGATTATGTCCCACCAATGCTTTTACAGGAATAACGTAATTTTCATCACCTTCCTTTGTGTACACTTTTTGTTGACACCCTTTTTTGATGCATCGCCATCTAACTTTTCCATCTTTTGGAGACATGGGCCTTTGAATATTTATATTCATTAACTATTAACAAAAGTTGTCCCCTTTGACTAAACATAGTCGTTGGATTCGCCATTTAAAAGTTAAACAATAACGGACAAAACTATATCGTAATACTTGCAACTGAAGTAAATGACTGAAAATATTTATATTCTTACTTTTAACTATAATCAAATTTGGAATTTCTGGTCATTAAGACTTAATTCTCAACTTTTTGGCCATGGGGCAGCAGGTACTTGGGATTAATGGAACCAGATAGTTCGTGGGGCAGTTAGATAACGCCGCCACCTAGGGACGCGCTCTCCAGGGGTTATAGGTTCCCCTGACAAATCTGAAATATACATTTCTTTAAATGTATTTTACGTAGATAAAATAATACATTGTTGTACTTATATTTTAATCGATATACGTGAAAAATCTTATTCGTACGTGTTTTAGAGTGCTCCGGCATTTTAAATGTTACGTGACAATAATTAAAAATACAATGATGACACAAATTATACACTTATTAAAAATTTATTGGATTTAAAATATTTAATCATAATTTTACACACATTAACATATGTCTGATCAAACGTTAGCTCTTAAATATTAGGAATAATTCATATTCTCGTCTCGACTATGTTAAAAGCTACCCAGATGTTTGCTATTACACTGTTGTTAAATACGTATTTAATGCTCGTAGCGTTGTGTATAATGCATTAAGGATTTGATGTTTTTATTAGTAACAGATAGGCAATATAATAAACTGCCTTTGAAAAAAACTCGTAAACATATCTCATAAATGTCTATAATTTCCGTGATAAATAACTTGCAATTTTGTATTTTTGTTAACATAAAAGTCTTGTCATCGGAATTTACTCATATTTTTTAGACTGAATCTTTTATTTCCTGTTAAATTTACGTAGATAGGAACCCTAAATTAAATTTGAGAAAAAGAATTCTGTTTGTTTTTTTTTCTTTCTAAAAGAAGACCTGAAAATAACACAATAAAAATGTGTCAAAGATTCAATTGACAGAATTTGATATGCGCAGTTTTTAATGAATTGAATTGTGGTTTTTCGTTAGAATTCAAAGAAAAAACTCTGCTTTCTTTGATGATAATAATAATAATCTAAGCCAGAGGTACGCACTAACGGGCTTCCTCTTTAATATTGTCTTGGAAAAGTCAGTCAGGCAGATAAATATTCCATTCAATGGAACTATTTTAATAGATCGACATAAATTCTCGCATTCACTCATGATATCGTTAAGTATACAAAAATCATCGATTTTACGGCAATATTTTTCGCAGATATCTGAGGCTTTTAAGACATAGGTGGGGGTTACTACATTTGAAACGTTTGAAAAAGGGCTATGTTTTTTAATTATAAACAATTGAAATACCTTCTATATTTTTCAAGCTACAGACTTGTACGTACAACCATTGAATAGCTGGTAAAAAACTCCTGTGATACCACTTTATACTTTAATAATCAGTGGAAAGTTAAATTAATTAACGCAAACGAAGAAACTCTTAGATTTATGGATATTTTCTACGATTCCAACGCAAGTAAAGGAAATATAATGAGAATTGGTTGTGAGGTGATTGTGGTTCTATACTCTACTTCAGTTGATATAAATTATAAAAAAAACACACGATTTGTTTAAAATTTGTTTCACTGTGAATAGTTACTCAGTTGTAGATCTTCCTTGTCGGAAACCGGTTTGATATTCCCCGACAATATTTTTAGTTAGTTGTTGGAGTCGTTTGTTTAGTATGTAAGTAAAAATTTTGTACGCCGTGCACAAGAGAGTTATGCCGCGATAATTTTCCATTTCAGTTTATCCCCTTTTTTATAGATTGGGCATATAATCCCAATTTTCCAATCATTAGGGATCTTTTCATCATTCCGAATTTTGCTCATGAGCATATGCATTTGTCCTACTAGGTGATCGCCACCTAATTTATATAGCTCAGGGGGGACGTTGTCAATACCTGGAGCCTTATTGTTCCGTTGTGCTCGTATTCCTGTTTTACCTCTTCCATCGTTGGGGGTTCTATATTTTCGGTATCTCCCTCATTGTAATGCATGTCCATATGCTCTTCATTTTCCTGTCATGTGTCCCTAAAAGAGTTTGCAAATAGGTTTTCTAGACTGATTTCTTTTGGATCTCTGGTTATTTGCCCTTCTTGATTTCTGCATAGATTTGTTCGAGGTTTGTATCCTTTTCTGAAATTACGTAGATATCTGTACGCCTGTCTTATATTGTTGCTTTGAAGGTTTTCTTCCATTTTCTGTATATTGTCGTTTTCGTATTTTCTTTTCTCTGTTCGGCATATTTTATCGGCCCTCCGTCTTGCGTCTTGGTAAATTGCCCTTCTTTCTCTGGTTTTTCTTTCCATATATTTCTTGTGTTCTTCATATCTTTTCTCTATGGGCTTATTACATTCGTCATTGAACCATTCCCTTTTTGTATTTTTCTCTTTCTTGTTTATGATTTTTCTTGTGGCGTCAATAACTTTGGTTTTGATTTCTTCCTAATGTTCTTCGGTGCCTAGACTGCCTGTGTCTGTCAGTGTTTGTGTTATTTCTTTTTCATAGTTCTGTTTGACAACTTGTTGTTTCAATTCAAGTATATCTAGCTGTTCTGTTCTTTGTTCTTGCCTTTCCCTCCTGTTCATCTGAATTCTGCATCTGTATTTTATCTGTATTAGGATATGGTCAGATCCGCAGCATGCTCCTCTTCGGCTCTTCAAATCTTGTATGCTTGTTGCGGCCCGTTTGTCTATCAAGACATGATCAATTTGGTTGGCGGTTGTTCGCAGGTCATATCTTTGGAATAATACCTGTAGACTAAACAGTGCATCTCTCGTACCTATGCCTTTCATGAATACAAACTGTGTGTCTTGTGTTCTCTCTTCGCATAGCTTGTATGTATAATTTTATGAAAAAGTTTTAGTGTATGGCTCATTAGACTTATTTAATTAGCCTATATTGTCCGCACTTTTTCGCTCTTTGTTTCTTTGGTAACGTAATAAATTCTGAAACTAGCCAATCTTTAAGGAATATTGCCGGTGTCATATATATTATTGAAGATTTTACATAGTATTTTTAAAGATTCATCATCAAGAAGTTTAAGAAATTCAAACTGTAGTCTGGTCCTGGAGCTCTCCCTTCTTCTTCTCTTCTTCTACGGCACTACAGCCCAAAATGAGCTTTGGCCTCCTTTATTTTTTGCCTCCACCCTTGTCTGCCTGTGGCTGCTCTTCTCCATACACGGACTCCTAAAAGTGCTTGTGCGTCGCTGCTTACTGTGTCTTCCCAGCGCTTTCTTGGCTTTCCAACTGGTCTCTTTCCCTGCATTCTGGCGTTCAGTGCTCGTTTTGGTAGCCTATCCTCTCCCATTCGTATCACATGTCCGGCCCATTGCAATCTTTGTATTCTAATGAAGTCTGACAGGGGTATTTCCTTATACAGTTGATAGAGCTCGTTGTTATATCGAATTCTGAAGATTCCGTTTTCCCTCACAGGTCCTAGTATTCTCCTCAGTACTTTTCTTTCGAATGTGTCGAGTTTGTTTTTGGATGTTTCTTTTAGGACCCATGCTTCGCTGCCATAACATGCTATTGGCCGAATTAAAGTTTTATAGATTCTCATCTTTGTATTTCGGTGGACACTTTTAGACCGAAATATATGGGAGAGGGCAAAATAAGCTTTGTTTGCCTGCGTTATCCTTTTTCGTATTTCTCCATCCTCTGCTCCATCGGCATATATTTCTACTCCCAGGTATGTAAACTTTCCAACCGTTTCAATGTCATCTTCATGTATAATGTCGGAGCTCTCCCTTCTTGTAGTGATATTATGCTGCTCTTATTTCTGCCACTAGTATAGGTGGTCCGTATCCGCTGTTTCCATAGTTATTGGGGACTTGTTCTCTCTCTCTCTCTTTCTCTCTCTCTCTCTCTCTCTCTCTCTCGTTAAAAAATAAATTTCGTATATAATTTTTTTCAGATATTTATCAACACTCTCTTTGTCCACGATTACCTCTCCATTGTCAATTGTCATTAACAAGTTTACTTACTCTTTTGTTTTTACATTTGCTGTAATTTCTCTTACCTTTTTATACACGTTGAAGTCGTCGTATTTACTTTGTAGAATTTCGATTTTTTTGGCATTTTTTCTCCAGTTCTTTCTTTTTGGCATATCTCTACTTTAAAGAATATAATTATCTAATATAAATGTTATAAAGATTTAATGATTATTAAAAAAATATTGAAAAAAATTTAGTGTCTGCTACCGATCCTTGAAAATTGGATAAATATACCCAAAACATCCAAAATTTATTGTTAACCTCGATTTGTTTTGAATTTATTGAAATTGACAAATGAATTCGTTCGTACAAAAATACACATAAATCCATTCGACTGCCGCTGATTTAAGTTGATATGTCAAGACAGGTGTTTATAAGTTAAGTTGTAGGTGTCTCTATAATCCGAAAGTACTCTTTGAGCACGTTTCGCTAAGTCGAGTAGAGACCACCGAACTGTCAGCGTGCACGTAGAAGTCGATTTCTTACCTTCAACATGCACAAACACATGAGCGGATCCGTGTCGACGGCCTTTTTCCTTTTGTCGCGAGCCTCGAAACATACGAACGTGCCTTTAAAACGGTTAAAGGGAGCACAACTCTAGGTTAAATTTATTTCGGGTCAAAGTTCGGAATATTACCTTTTTAGTGTGTTCAGTTGGTTCAAATATAAAATAGGAAATTAGAATAATATATTTGACATAACATAGTAACATAAGTTAACATTTTCGAATAACTTTGAAGTATCAAAGAATTTAAAGTTGAAAATGAAGAATTATATTTATCTTAAATTGTTCATTATTATTTATATCTAAATTTTGTTGTTGTTTCCTTTCGTCCAAATAATCTTTAATATATCATTTCATAACTATATGGCTTGTCTCAAGAGCAGAGATTCTTCTTCTTCTTCTTCTTCTTCTTCCTCTTCCTCTTTATAAGCCATTTTGCCTGTTTATTGGCGGATTAATACCTCTATGGAAAGTTGTCACTCCATCTTTGCGCGGTCGTCTGCATTCTGCTTATGTTGTTATTCCATTTTTTTTTTCTATTTCGTTTCCATTTATTTATATACTGTACGTTACAATTTCTTCTAATGTCTCCACTTTTATTTGGATCTCTCAGTCTATTTCCTGTAATTCTTCTCAGTACTCTCATCTCTGCCGTTTCCAGTAGCCTTTGCGTTGTGGCTGTGTTGGTTCTTATTTCTGAGGCATATGTCATTATTGGTCTTATACTGGCTTTATCCCTTACACTCCCGAAACAATGTAAGTTGACATATAAAGTTGTTCAGTCTATTTTTCAATTTATATGGGAACAAAGATATACACTTTTTTTTCAGAATTTTGCTGAGTTGACAGATTTTATGGATATTCACGATTGTGTTTCCCAGAAGTATATGCATGACATGCACAATTGTGTGACTGACACATTTGTGAGTATTGGGAGTGTATGACTACTCCCCCTAGAAAACAAATAAATAAATTACATTTTACAACCTTTATTAGTAATATTAAGTACACACATTGTCATTTATTACAAATGTTAATAACTAGTATATTTTTAACACATTATTTGTTGTGAAAGTTAAAAAAAAACAATTTTGATTTTTGCTCATACAGAGATAAACTTTACATTTGGTGCATGAATCTCTTGACCTACTCTTACACGATTCCAATCTGCAACATAAAGGATTTTTAGATCTTCCAAGACAGGCCAGTGATTAAAACAATCATATCTTTTGTCAGTGCAAGGTAAAGGTGACGGTCTCATTTTCTTTGGACGAGGGTCTTCATGTTCATCTTCTATGTCCCCGTTTTCTGTATTTGGACTTTTCGTTCCACATAACAAATTAACCTGCTAGTTCTTAAGCAAAAGGATAATAAATCTTTAATATCTTTTGATTTGTATTTGTTACTTCGGCAGTCGCGACGGTATTCCATCCAACTGTTAACAATAGCTAAATCAAATAGATGTAGGATTACCTTCAATGTCCATTTGCGAGTTTTGAAAAAAGTTCTATAACATTCCATCATCTGATCGCAGATATTAACTCCACCCATGTTTTCGTTGTAAATTTTAATTACGTTTGGACATGGAACCTCTACACGACTAGCACTAGCTTTATCCCATCGTTTGACTAAATGTGTGGGTTCTTGGCCAAAAGCCGTAGATGCCATTAAAACGGATTTATTATCTTTTCATTTAGTGACACATATCTTCTGATGACTGCTAACAACCTGCTCAGAATCGCCTCTTTTCATTTGGTTATCTGTTTTAAATGTAAATCCTTTAAAACGATTGTTCATAATAGTTCCTGTGCCATGTATTTATAGCTCAGATAATTTGAGCAACGAAGGTATCGTCGAAAAACATCTGTCGAAGAATACAAAGCTATTAACCGGTAACGTCTCCACTAGCCTAAGGATGACTGACGGTCCGAGTCCCAGTTCTTTATTTCTTAAATTGGTACTTGTTCCTTGATATATTTCAAAATCTAGGACAGTACCATCACTTTTTGATAAAACGAATTTTTTTAAACCCACAGGTCTTGGTTTATTTTTTACACATTGCCGAAAAGCACATCGATCAAGAAACGGAATCATCTGTTCGTCTATTGAGAATGCAGCTTCAGATTCTCTCTTTAATTCCCGACATCGGCTTCTGACTAAATCGATCATTGGCTGAACTCTCCACAGACGATTATTTTTTTTAATTTCTTCTGTTACCGTCCTCTGCATCCATCCACAATATGAAGATTGACTCTTAAGAGGTACAACATATCTCTTGGAATTGCATCCGCAATTACAGGAAGTTTAAAGCGACTGCTCCAATATAAACGAATTTGAGGAAATTTTACACAACCCATCACTGCATGGATCCCAAAAAAATTTTTTATTTCTTCACGAGTTATTTTGGGTTTAAGTTCCCGTCCGTGTTTTTGCAAATAAAATTGTGCAGTACGTTCTGCACACAGTTGAAAAAATAAGTTTCCTAAATACTTTTCAAAGTAACACCGTGGTGTTAAAACTTCAGTGGGATCTGGAAGTATTGTTTCGGGTATATTTTCATTTTTAAATGGATTAGTTCTACCCCAATTTAGCATTAATGATTTTTGGAGATTTTGTACAGTTTTGGGAACTACGGAGTCATTTTCGCCTCCACTTTCATCAGATTTATCACTTTCTTCAATCTCATCATCTTGTACAAACAAATTCTCCTCTTCAGACGGTACCCAATCGTCATCATAATCTCCGAGTTCAATTTTCAAATCGGCATCAATTTCATCCAGCAGTTCGTAGATTATATTTGGATGAGCAGCCAGTCTCGCCATGTCAACTTTTCTACCTGAAAAAGAAACCCAGGAATGTTTTTAGATGGAAACCCATAGGCAGGAATGTTTTTAGATTTCTTGCACTAATTTTATATTAAACGACTATTCCGCCAATTTCGCCATTTCGTGTGTAAACTTTAAAAATATCACAACAAACTAGAAACTAGTCCCCCAAACGACCTGCACGTCTAGTCTGCTGTCGACTGATCACTGATGCATTAGAGTTAGAGACCGGTTACTACTAGTAGCGCTGTGTGCGGATACTCATTAAAATACATGGACAGTAACTAATAAGCAACTGATTGGTAACTAAAGTTACCGACTGTTTTTTTTAGTAGCTTCATGTGAGGACGGCCTTATTTCGTGGTCTATTTAGTTTGTGGTTAGTCACCCTGAACGATCCCTGGGTGTGAACAGTTTTTCCATTTCCTTTTCCTTGATTGTTGGATTAGGTTCGTAATAGTCTTGATATATGATAGGTTTAGTTAGTCGTTAATTTTAAGAAATATTGTTGGCTAAATAGGAACATCTCTCAAAGACCAAAAAATCATAATTACATGTAAAGAACATTTTTAAAACAGACTAATCAATAGTGTTCAAAATATATTATGGATAAAGCATATCATTAAAGTTATTAAGGACAAAACAAGTATTTTGTGGTCTAAACCTCATATTATAACTGAAAATTTGGTTTGAGATGCTGTAAGCGAATAAGTAAGGGTACTGGATTCAAAAATAATGTCAATAGTGTCAATTCAGACCGCAATCCTCTAATAGCTGATACCAAAGTCAAGCTCAAAAAATTTAATTCCATGTATTAAACTAAATAAATTTAATACATAAATTAATTTAATTAATACATATATTAATTTAATACATTAAATAAATTTAATACATGGAAACACAAGCGTACATATATGGAAAACGTTTAAAGGTAATATGTCATAAATAATAAAAACACATACTAAAATACATAATAAATATCATAACTAATAAAAACACATTTGTTTACTACATAAATAACTTGCCATTATCCTCGAAAAATGAAGTATTAGATTTGGGAATTTGGTTAGACACCAAACTGTCAATCAAGCCACAAATATCAAAATATCAAGCCACATCACCAAGTAACAAACAGAGCGATGAAAGTGCTGGGATTTATTCAACGCACATATGAGTACATATTTGTTTACATTTATAAAACTTTATTGTGGTCTCGTTAGGCCCATTCTGGAGTTTGGATCAGTTGTATGGTCCCCATCATACAACTATTACATTCAACAGATTGAAAGAGTCCAGAATAAAATTTTTGAGGGTAGCAGCCTATAAGAGTGGATGCAGGAGAGAGGAATACAACTATCAGTGAGTAAGAGATAGTCTTAACTGACCAACACTTAAGTCAAGGAGGACATTGTTAGATTTATGTTTCTTACACAAAGTTATCAATGCTTTTATAGATTGTCCTCAACTCTTATCGCTTGTTAGTCTTAAAGTTCCTAGTAGAAGCAACAGACAATCAGAAATCTTTTCAGCGACATTTCACCACACTAATTATGGCATCAATGAACCAACCACACGGTTGGTCCAGAGAGTTAATACCAAGACAAATGGATATTTTTGACTCCAAAATTAGTTTGTTTAAAAAACAACTAAAAAGTATCTTACAATAAGTTTTTTGTGGTTTTGTATTATTCTTATATGTTGGTATTATTCTGAGGTGCTTGTTATTTTAATAATTTATTGTTTTTAAGATGTTACACAATTGTAAGTAAATGGATGCCATATAAATAAATAAATAAAAAGAGTTAAAAATAAAAAAACAACGGATGAACAACGAAACTCCCAAATTTGAATTGATGAAGACGAGAAGGTAAAAGGGAAACAACAGGAAGAAATATTAGAAGAAACAGAAATTAATAAAACAAAGGAAAAAGATACCCTTCAATTCTTATATTTTTGAATAAATTTTGTTAATGAAGCCCATGAACAGACAACTAGGGCAATCTCGTCATTAAGGTTAACTGGTTAGTTAGGGACGTTGTTTAATATTTAGTTTCGAATTATTATATTTTATGCAGTATCATAAACTGTAAATCTTCCAAAACATTATTAGTTTTCATCAAGAGACATAATGAGAGTAGTATAAATTACTCTTGGCAGCTATGAGTGGCTTGTTAGAACTAGAACATGTGTGAATAACATTGAAAATGTATTATATTAGAATAATGTCTAACAGAGAATCGAATTTAAATATATTTAATTTTTGGTTAAGTGTAATAAATTGTGTTAATGTTATAAATTTAATATTTTGGCAAACATAGTAATAACAATTTTCATTGAAACCACTTTAGTAGCGCAGTGGAGAGAGTGCTAACTTACTTACTAAGTAAAAGCGCAGTAAGTCGCATTTTCAAAACTACAGAAACTTGTACCATAGAAAAAAACAGAAGCTTTTATAAAGCCTCATAGTAAGGTATTGAATTGACTGTGTCACTAAGAGACAAACAAAGTGGTTTTACCGTAAGCGGTACTGTAGACAAGCGCGAAGCTTAAGTAATTTTATTATTTATTTATTTTTTATTTGACGATTTTTTTCTTGATTTCTTTCCTCTTACTTCTTGAGGAACGTGAGCCCGGCTCTCTATTTAAATAATCGTATCTTTAAATAAAATTTTATACCGTTTTACAAAAAGAAATTTTAACTTCATTGCAAGTTTTTTAACCAACCACTAGGAATTTCCATTTTAAATTTTATCTTGTTTGTTATTCTAATTACTCGCCTCATTCTTATTCATTTCTATCTATTGCTCTTAGTTTTTTTTATTTTCACTAATATCTAAATTTTTCATCTAGGTTCTTTTCTTAAAACTTCTTAATTTATTGTTGTTTTGAGGATTAGATAACAGATAAGTAATAGTCTTAATTATTTAAAGTTTGGCGAATAAATTTCAAATATTCGCGAACGCTTCACATGCCTTACCGAAAATAACCAAAAATAGAATAAAAGACCACACAGCAAAGACGCATAAATCAAATAGCTTGAATAGTGGTGTTAAAAAGCAATTAAGGGTATAAACACCATCTGTAAACTCAGCCTAAGTGTCCTTAAATCAAAATAATAAATATCAGGGTGGTAATTCTCTCAGAAATTCTAAGACGTCACAATTCCGGAGTAAATCATTTAATTTCTCTACTTTTTTATTTGTTACACGTTTTCTGGGTGTTTTATAAATATATCTGCGTGTTGACATCAAAGAAATTCTATTTGCAAATAACTTTCAAAATGTGAATTAACACTTTGAGATAATTTGTAAGGCTTTTGAATCGAGAGAAAGACGTTTTGTTAGATGTTAGATCTCAAAATGGTTTGTCGAGATGAATTATTTGTCTGGGTTATCCTGCTATTTTAAAATAATTTGCTATTAGTACAGGAAGACGTTTTGCGAAATTATTAAACATAATATACATGATGTTTTCAAAGAAAACTGAAGTGCTTTTGTGGGACATTTTTCATTCAATGTTAAGAAAAAGCTCCTATAAACATACAGGGAAGTTTTTTGTCGGACGTTGGTTGATAATTTCATGATGATACAGAATATCAATGAGAAAAAATGTAGGCAAAAATATTTTCCAGCGTTGGATAACTTAAGTAATATGTCGAATTCTTCAGAGTGATTAATAACTTCTCATATCCAGATTCCTTTCATAATTATTGTTCTTACGATATGGAGTATCACTTCATAATGTTGACACTACTATACAGGGTATTTAACTTTAACACTTTAATGTAGCTGATAGAGGGCGCCACATATGCTACATATGAACTTTTTAAGTTCTTTCCGAAGGAAAGAAAAGAAAATAATTATAACAATATATTTATTATTTGTTATTGCATGGACGTATAAATATGGGTTATTGGGTTATCAATGGAACAAATATGGTTACTCGCTTCTCGTCTAGGGACCCATCAAGACATTAAATTAAATCACAAACTAGACCGGGTCACGGATAGTACAGTATTGTGCCAATTAATGGAATCATAGGCTGTTTTAATGAAAAAACAGTTTATTTAGTAAAAAATTATATTTTGACAAAACTATAACGGTAAACTTACATCATTCAGTAGGAAATATGTCCCCCTTTGGCAGCAATTACTGCTTTTACCCGTTTTGGCATAGACTCTATGAGTTTCTGGCAGTTGTCAGATATCCTTTCATCTCGATACCAAACCTGAATGGCCGCTTCTATCATTTTTGTTTTAGTGGTACAGTCGATTTTTCGCAGTCTAGCTTTGCAAATGGCCCATAAATTTTCAATGGGGTTGAGGTCGGGCGAATTACCGGGCCAATCTAAAACATTAATTTTCTTATTTTTGAAAAATGCCATCATTTCCTTTGATTTGTGACAGGGAGCAGAGTCCGGTTGAAGAATCGCTCCTCCTTGTGGTTGACATTTTTGGAGTTGTTTGTCCAAATACTTTTCCAACATGGATTTGTATTTTTGGCTGTTCATCATACCTTCAATTGGCACCAAAGATCCAACCCCATGTATGAAAAACATCCCCAAAACATTTTCTTGACTGGATGTTTTATGGTTTGATCAATATGAGATGGTGTAAGCTTTTCATTGTCAGACTTCCTGACGAATTTCGACCGCTGTCCCTGAACTATAAAGTGGGTTTCATCTGTAAATAGGACTTTTTTCCAGTCGCCTACAGTCCAATTATAGTATTTTTTGGCCCATAGTAGCCTTTGTTTCTTCATTCGTTCAGTTAGAAGCTGTTTTTTTCTGTGCACGAATTGCCCTTCTACCATTCTCCAAAAGTCTTCTACGAACAGTTGAGTCATGAATCACTATAGCTGATACTGCTAGATCTTGTTGTAGGTCTTGGCTTGATTTTCTTGGGTCCAATTTGCTCTTTCGAAGTAAAAATTTATCATCTGCTGGTGTTGTTTTTCTCTTTCTTCCACATTTTCCTAACCTTTTCACATCCACTGATCCCGTTTCTCGTTTACGCTTCAAAATTTGGCTTACTACCCCCTGACTCACTCTACACGTTCTAGCAATCTCTCTTTGTGACATACTAGTGTGTTCACTCAACGTGACAATCTTTTCACGCTTCCTAGGCGTAATATCCATGTTGGAATAAAACCAAAAACAACACAAAATAGTACAAAACCCCCAAAACAACACAAGCTTTGTAAGAAATGACCTAAAACACACTCAAACACACCAACACACAGTAAGGTTATGTTTTCAATGCTTGGTCAGCTGTCAACTGTGTAGGTAGTGTTGCCAACTGTGAATATTGAAAAAATGAAAAAAATTCACAGTGATTCCATTAATTCGCACAATACTGTAGGTTTAAAACAAATGGGATAAAACAAAGGTTACTATTTTTTTTGAACTGGATTTACAAATTGAGGTTACTTTTCGAAATAAATTCTGTTAAGTAGTTATATACAATTTTGTTATTTAATGACAAAAGGTAATAAATGTTATAAGGTGGAAGGATTTTATGTTTGATTAAATTTCTATTAAGTCGTCAGTTTGTTGTATATATTTTGTACATTCAAAGAAAATGTAGTTTAAATCTGCTTCTTTTTGACAAACTTCGCATAAATTGGAATTTACAATTTTAAGTTTTGCCAGATGAGCCGGATAACATGCGTGTTCTGATTTCATTCTGATAATAGATGTAATGTATCTACGTGGAACAGAGTAACTTTTAAACCAAAATTTACTCGGGATTGAGGGTTGTATAAGTGCATATTGTGATTTAGAGTGTTGGCTATATTCATAATATTCTTGTTTCCACTGATTGTTTACAGTATTCTTGATTGTTACAAATACATCTGGTATGCAGAGCTTATAATCTGTTTTCGCATCAGAATCAATGGCTTTCTTAGCTATATATCTACATACTCATTATGCTCAAGCCCCATGTGAGCTTTAATCCACAAAATTTTTATTTAAACTGTTCTTTATTCTTGATGTAATTCAAAAATGTATTTTTTGAATAGAACGATGTAAATATTTGTGCTTTTACTAGGAAAAGATATAGTCTCAATGGTTATAAAAATTTGGGCTTAACTTTTTTTTTTTTCAAATTAGCGCTATTTTTGTAAATAAAAAATATTAAAGATACATTATTTTACCAAAAAGAAGGAAAACTAAAGGTAAAAAGGTAGTCTTAATAACTTCAAAACTTAACAGATTTCGAGATAATCGCATTTTAAATCATTTTATAAATCAGCTGTATAATAATTCTTAGTTGTGATATTTGTACAGTAAAATACTAAATACCTGTGGATAACCACAGGTATTTAGTATTTTACTAAATAACACAATAACCAATTAATAGTTTATTCTTATAAAAATAACTCAAAGATGGCAATGTAATATCACAAAATGCTTTTTTTATGGCTGCTATGTCTTATTTGAGCGAAGCTTCTATATCATTCTTTAGGTGCTGTTTTGTGAAATTTTTCTGAAACCTTTCTCTATCGCTTCTCTTCTAAGCTTCTATACTGGCGTTTTATTATTTTTTCTTAATAGTAAAATTCTGAGGCGAGCGTCACAGAAGAAGCACAACGAGATGGCGTCACGAGTTACTTCAGTAAGAGATACTTCAAACCAAATACAAATAAGCCCAGAACAAGTAGCTAGGGTATGGAAAGAATATTATGAGAAAAAATTTGATACCGAAGGGATAAATGAAGACAATATAAACAATGAAGGCGAAGAAAACACAGAGCTAGAGCAAATAAGTAGAAGAAGTAATAGAAATCATATCAAATATAAAAATAGGCAAGGCAGGTGGAGATGATGTAATTGAACCGGAAATGGTAAAATACATGGGAGAAGAAGGAATAAACTGGCTATGGAAAATATATAAAGAAGCGTGGGAAAAACAAACAATCCCTAAATAACTGGCAGAATAATATCATCGTGCCAATATACAAAAAAGGAGAACATGTAAACTGCGACAACTATAGAGCAATATGTCTGTCATCGGTATGCTTAAAATATATGGAAAATAATAGAGAAGACTGAGACAAGAAGTAGAAATGGTATTGGGAGAAGAACAAACGGCATTTTAGACCGGGAAGACAGACAAATAATGACAACATAAATATATCATTAGAAACCTAATAAAAAGAAGCATAGATACGGGGGAAAACTAGTATTAGCATTCATAGACCTAAGAGCAGCATTTGACACGATAGAAAGACATATTATAGGGAAATGCTTGAGAAAAATAAATGTACCTAATGCATTGATAAAAATTATAGAAAGTACTTACAAAGAGGTAAAAGGAAGGGTACAAATAACAGGAAAAAGATCGGAAGCATTTAATTGGAAGAGAGGTATTAAACAAGGAGATAGTCTCAGCCCTTTGCTATTCATAATAGTAATGAACGAATTGATAAGAAACACTCGAAGTCAGAACCAATCAACTACAGACAATAATAAGTTACCACAGAATTACAACCGATAACAATAGAGTCCTTAATGTATGCAGACGACATAGTGCTAATAGCAGATTCCGAGAATAAAATGCACAAAGCTAATGGATATATGGGTAGAACAAATAGAAGAACTAAAAATGGAGATAAACGATGAAAAAAGTGAGATAATGATAATAAGTGGCAAAGGAGATCAGAAAGATAATCCAATAAAGATAAAATGTAAAAACTTAGAATTGGAAATAGTAACAACTTACGAATACCTGGGAAGTATAATAACTAATGACGGAAAAATAGACTGGGAAATAACAAATAGAGCAAAGAAATCAAACAAGTTATACTATGCGTTAGCCCCAATAATGGGAAAAAGAGAACTTACACGAGAGACAAGAATAAAAATATATAACACAATAGTGATACCGACTGTGCTCTATGCAAGTGAAAACTGGACAATTCTGGAAAAAACATAAGAGCAGGAATAAACGCAATGGAGATGAGACATCTAAGAAGGATAGTTGGAAAGACAAAATGGGATAGATTAAGCAACGAGACTATTAGGAGAATGGCCAACCAGGAACCGATAATGAACAAAATAACAAAGAGACAAATGAAGTGGTATGGGCATCTGATGAGGATGCAATCCAATAGAATAACAAGAAAAGTTTATGAAGTAAAGAACGTCGGAAAAAGAAAAAGAGGCAGACCAAGAAAAAATGGATACAGCAAGTAGTAGAGGCAAGAAAACTTAAACAAAAATCACTCGAGGAATTGAAAATAATGGCAGGAAACAGGAAAGAATGGAAGAGGTGGGTAAATGGAAATTAAAATAGCTAGCCCAAATCCGACACCCTGATAGGGTAAAAGGAAGGGGAGAAAGAAAGAAAGAAAGTATTATATTTATATAAAAAAAAGTTTTTTTTTATATCAGCCTTACACATATTTATAAAAGCGACTTTAATTCATTCTAAGTTTTGTAACGCTATAATATCTTCCTGATTTGTCAATGACGAATGGTTACTGGTATGATTTTTGATTATTTTAAAAATAGCTCAGATTCTAATCGTTAATTCGTTCGTTCGTTTGTTGGGAGGACAAATGTTTCGCAATTAATAAAAGAACAAGTATATATGCTGAGCTTGTTTACTATAAAATCCGATGTTATATAAATAATATTTTTGCTCCATTAGTTGTTATTTATGGATGTATAAACATATTTCGACATATAAATTTGACCTAATTTGTTATTGAACTTTTAAAAACTTTCGATTTTCCGCTTGATAATATACTGACTGTGAAATACATCATTTTTGTATATGTTGATATTGAGGACAAACACATCTTCAGTTTGTTAGAAATTGATTTTTGTATCATTTTTCTAACTTCTCTTTTTTGATAAACTATTAGGAGCTATAAAATAGAATAGAAATATGCTTTACTGTCACTGAAAATTGTACAATTTTATGGACAAAGCTCAAAACGACAAACGACTGTTGTGTTAACTGTGACAGTGACAGGCTGTTAGAAACTCTCGCGAAATAAGTGTGGTGTTAATAAGCAAAACTATTGTCTAACAACGTATATTATCACATATTGTACCTACCTGCTTTTGTTACCTATAGTACGTAGAGAAATAAAAGTTAATTGCAAGTTACTCATATTCTTTAGGTATCATAGACAATCAAAGTAATACAGTTCACTCAAAAACCTCAGAGAATAACGGTGGCAACAGAAACACCAGAGGAGAGACATTAGCAAATTACGTAAGCACCGAAAAAATGTTTTGCCTGAACACGTTCTATAAAAAACAAATACAAAGAAAGTGGACATGGCGTAGCCCTGACGGTCAGGTTAAGAATGAAATAGATTTTATCCTTTCCAGTGATAGATCAATATGTAAAAACATCGAGGTGCTGAACAAATTTAACACCGGCAGTGACCATAGACTAGTTCGTGCTGATATACGTATTAACGTAAAGAGAGAAAGACGAAAACTATTAACAACAAACCCTTGACCGACGGCAGACATCCTAACCAGTAATAAAGAGAAATACTAAGAGGAATTAGCACGGAAACTAGTAGCAAATACCTTTGAGCACAAGAATATAGATGAACTAGCTGAGAAAATAACTAAAGACATACAAAGTCACTAAGAAACTTTGTTGCAGAATAAGAAAACAAAAGGAAGCTAAACTAAAACCCGAAACTCTAGAACAGATAGAGAAAAGAAGAAGAACGAACAGAGATAACCCGAACTATAAAGCGCTCAACAGAAGCGTTAAGAAAAGTATTCGAAAAGACCTCAGAGTTTATAGAACAAACCAGATTCTTGAAACCATAGAAAACAATAAGAACATGAAAGTACTAAAAACATGTAAATCCACTGGCAGGGATAAAATCATAAAGATAAAAGACGACCGTGGAACATTGTGCTCGCATAAGGAAGAGATCGTTAGAGAAATCCGAAAATTTTATGAGAAGCTGTATACTTCTACTATTCCGAACCCCGGTATACCAACAAAACATAATATATCTTAAATGTGGGCTCAGAGGACTTCCCTGAAATAATAACATCAGAAATTAGAGCCGCCCTAAAACAAATGAAAAATAGGAAAAACCAGGAGAAGATAAAATTACTTCAGAGATGCTAAAAATGGGAGGCACTACATTAGAAGAGGCAATAAGAGCATTACTTAATAAATGCCTATTGGAAGGACAAATACCGATGACATGGAAAAATGCGGAAGTTATTCTACTCCATAAAAAAGGGGACGCCGCAAATATAGAAAACTACCGACCAATAAGCTTATTGTCACACCTTTACAAACTACTAACCCGAATAATAACAAATAGATTGACAGCTAAACTAGATGCATACCAACCAGTGGAGCAAGCAGGCTTTCGTAAGGGTTTTAGCACTATCGATCACTTGCAAACAATTCGGACCATTATTGAAAAAACAATAGAGTACAATATACCACTACATTTGGCATTTGTCGATTATCACAAAGCATTCGACAGTATCGAGAAATGGGCTTTCTTAAGAGCATTGGACAACGCCAGAGTAGATTCAAGATATGCTGCCCTCCTTAAGAATATATACGATGATGCTACTTTTCACGTAAAAATAGATGATGATCTGGAAACTATGAAAATAGACCTTGGCAAAGGTGTGAGACAGAATGTTTTCAAACAACTAAATTGGGCCGAAAATGGATTAAAAATAGATGGAGTATATCTTAACCATTTGCGTTTTGCAGACGACATAGTACTAATAAGCACAGATATCCATGAACTAAAATCAATGCTACAAGATTTAAATCACAAATCGAATCAAATAAGATTAAAAATGAATCTCGACAAAACAAATATATTAAGCAACAGCCTAGAAAATAGCACGATAGATAACATCAATATAGAAAAGGTAGAACAATATATATATATATATATTATATATATATATATATTATATATATCTAGGACATACAATTAAACACGAAAAGGAAAATCAAACCCTAGAAATTAAAAGAAGGACACAATTATCATGGGCTGCTTTTGGTAAGTTGAGCTTCATTTTAAAAGACAGAAAAATCCCAATTCACTTAAAACGAAAAACCTACGACACTTGTATACTACCAGTTGCAACTTATGGATTGGAAACTATGGCAATAACAAGAAAAATGGCAGAACAATTAAGAGTAACTCAACGGGCCATGGAGAGGGCCATGTTAAATATAAGCCTCAGAGACAAAATTCCTAACACCGAAATACGTCGAAGAACTAAAGTAACCGACATCATGGGAAAAATAGCGACATTGAGATGGCAATGGGTAGCACATGTAGCAAGACAAGACACCAACAGATCGTCTCATAAAGTGACATTCTGGAGACCTCAAGAAACAAAAAGAAGCGTGGGAAGACCTAAAAAGAGATGGATAGACGATATAATAACTGCTGTAGCTGGAAAGCAGTGGATGAGAAGTGCAAAAAATAGGGAAGCGTGGAAGCAATTGGAGGAGGCTATGTCCTACATTGGATAAATGAAGGCTGAAGAAGAATTTAGTAGAAGATTAAAAGCACGTGGAATCACAGATAATTCCATCTCAAACGCCGGCATTTTCACCAATGATAATGGTGATGGTGCTTTGATCTACTGAGGATTATTATTTTTAATACGTTGTGTTTCACTAAAATGTTAAAACATTTACACTAGATATTATACTAATGATCTGGCTATTAATCCATTCGTCAGAGATTTTTGACCTATAAAAATCATATTCTTCTTCTTGTAGTGCCTATCCGTTTCGGACGTTGGCGACCATCATGGCAATCTGTACTTTGCACATTGCTGTTCTAAAAAGATTTGTGGTTGTTGTGTTGAACCACGTTCGTAGATTTTTCAGCCAGGAAATCCTTCGCCTTCCTGGTCCCCGTTTTCCTTCTACTTTTCCCTGAAAGATTAGTTGCAGCAGTCCATATCTTTCGCTGTTCCTGATGATGTGACCGAGGTATTCGATTTTCGCTGTTTTTATTGTGGTTAACAGCTGGCGTCTGAGAGAGTCCATGACTCAACTCCGTACAACAGTATAGGAAAGATGTAACATCGTAGTAACCTGATTTTTATGGGCATTGATAAATCATGACATTTGAATAACTTAGCCATTTTTTTGAAATGCAGATCTTGCTTTCTCTATTCTACATTTGATTTCAATGGAATGGTCCCAATTTTCATTGACGTTCGTACCAAGGTAGGTGTATGTTTTTACTCTTTCTATTTGCTGACCGTTTACACTGATTTGTCCAAATTGCTGTTCCTTCTTAGAGATCATCATGCATTTTGTTTTCTTAGTGTTTAGTGAAAGTCCGTATCTCTGACTGACCTCTGTGATTCTGTTCATTAACTCCTGGAGGGTTTCAGAACTGTCAGCGAATACTACCGTGTCGTCCGCGTATCTATTGTTATTGATAGATTCTCCGTTGATTCGAATTCCGGCTTCAATATCACCCACTGCTTCTTGAAAGATTTCCTCAGAGTATATGTTAAACAGCAGTGGTGTTAGTATACATCCCTGACGGACGCCGTTTGATTTTGATATCGTCGGATTCTCCTGCCTCTGTCCGGATAGATGATGTTTGATTCAAGTACAGATAGCTGACAATTCTTAAATCACAGGTGTTTTATTCCAATATTGGTTAATATCTCCATCAGCTTGTCGTGCTTTAGTGCATCGAACGCTTTATGGTAGTCAATGAAGCACGCATAAATGTCGCAGTTCACATCTCTACATCGTTGAAATAGCACTTGTATACTAAAGAGAGCCTCTCTCGTACCCACTGCAATCCGAAAACCAAACTGTTGTACGGCTGATTTTTTCTACGCACAGTCTATATATCCTTTGATGTATGATTTTTAGAAATAATTTTGGAATATGACTCAATAAGCTGATGGTTCGGAAATCACTGCAGGATACGGATTTTGTTTTCTTTGGTAAAGCAATAAAGGTCGACTTCAGCCATGTTCTTGGTATTACTCCGTTTAAATATATGTCATTAAATACTTTTTGTTAGGTGTTGAATACCGTCGGTGTTAAATAGTTTTATGAGCTCAGCATATGCATTGTCAGGTCCAGGAGCTTTGCCATCTTTTAGTTGTAATATGGCTTTTTGCACTTCATCTGATGTGATTGGTAAGTGGTCATTACATATGTAGGATGGAGGTTGTTTGGATCTAGTATCATCAAAGAGTTCTTGTATGTATTTTGTCCATATGCGGATTTCTTGATTTTTGTCTGTGATGATATTCCGCTGTTGGTCTCGCAGTTTTTTTGCTGTGTTGGATTTCTGAAGACCAGCTGCTTGTTTCACCTTTTTATACATGTTAAACGTATCACGTTTTTGTTCTAACAACTCTATCTCTTCACACTGTGATTTTAACCAATTTTCATATGAACGAATCATATGAACAAGCTCAATTTTGCTTAAAAAAGTATATTTATTTTTCAAATAAAAAACTTATATAATTTTAAACAAAAATATTTTTTAGCACTCTCTTTGTTTAAAATGAACCGTTCCCTCAGAAAAAACCGCTTGAAACCACCGGCAATTATGAATGTCATTTCAATCGCGTAAAATCAATTTTTTAAATAAAATTTGTATCACTCGATGGTAAAAATTCGATATCGTTTGTTAGTCGAGTGTCCTGTCGACAAAAAATCAAAATGCGTTTTAAAGGTAAAGAGTTCAGCTTTCGTATCAAATTTTTGTATTTTGCCGTAAATAAAGTCAGTTTATATAAATCTGTTATACAATTTATCTATTATCTTTTGCTTGATAATTAATATTTGCCACAAAACTTTAACAATTATTGTTTTTAAGTCCACTTTGTCGTGAGCATTATTCTTGTTATTTATGTTTGCTTAGTTTAGTAGTAACTTCAGAATGTCTTAGATTTAAGCATTAATTGTAATTTAGTTATAATTTAAACAAATTAAAATTTGTCCGCCCTGTACTAAATAGTTTCTTGTAAAAATATAACATCTTTAAATAGAGAATTAAAATTCCTTTCAAATAATACTCTACGCATATTTTACAAATCGTTTTCAAAAAATTCTATAATAAATATGAGGAATTCTAACCTGTAAAAGTTTATAATTGGCGGTGGATGGTAACTAATACGAGTCACCGCCAAATATAAACATTTGCAGGTTAAGATCATTCATAATTTTTATTTCAGAATTTTTTTAAATCGATTTTGGCGTTGTGTAACGAACTGATGCAAGACGCTAATGTAACAAATTTTTGTTGAATAGAAGTTTAAAAAAATGACATTTTATATTTAAATTTCAATCCTGACCATTATAATAAATTTCATAAACAAACCAAACAGTTTCGTTCGTTGATATTAAATTTCCTTCGGAACTGGGAGTGCATGCAGAACCGTCTACCCCTTAATTACTAATTACCGAGGATCATTCCCTCTTCCCCCTCCAGTTGCCTTCGGGGTGCTCGGCTCGATTTCACCTGTCGCTCCCTTTAAATTAGGGGAAAATGGAAATATCATACGGGATTTCGAAGGCTAATTTAGCAGCTTTTTGTGCTGCTTAATTGGTTTAATTAAATAAGTAGTATCACGGGGAGTGATTGCCTTCCGGATATAATTTAATACAACATTTTTACAGAATGGTAGTTAAAAATAAGAGTGATAAATTGATTAGCCGGGAAATGTAAGATTAGCCAGTATGTTTTAGAAAACCGCTAGGTGAAGTAGGCAAAATATAAGGTATTAAAGTAAACCTTGTTAGGGTAAACCATACAGTTATTGGACACTTAAGAAAATTTCACCTTTAAAAATTCGTAATTCACATTGTTCTCTGCTGATTCAATTGAAGGCTTCTCTCCTGCTTCGATTTTATTGAATAACAACTACTAAACTACTAAAGGATACTATCCTTGCGCCTCCATATTTCAGCAGTTCCATTTTTATGTTCCCTGGTCCTGGGTGCTTTATTGTTTTTGGATTCTCTTTATATCTTCCTCTGTGATTTCTGCTTCCTCAGTTATTATTGTCACAAGGTCGTATGAGATATACTCCGGCCTATTCTCCTGCAATAATTTTGTGTGTATTGCTTTGTCCACTCTTTTGATGTAATTATCTGTATGGCAGTGGCGGCTGGTGACTCAAAAATTTGGTAGTTCTGCAGTATTTTTTGGTTTTTTTTTAATTCAATATCTTTTAATCGTTGTATTGTACAACGAGGCTTTTAGTTTGATATTTTACACCATATATTTATTCATTATATATCTATTAAAAAATAATAAAGAACTTACCGATTTTCTTCTTTTCAAATTGAAGATAAATCCAATTATATCAAAAATAGCAATGGTATATTATGGCACACTAGTAATTGTTTTATAGTTTATGTTTGTAGTAGAATTTTATCGATAAATACAAGAAACTAAGGAATGCAAACAAAAAAACACTACAAACAAAATCGCCACAACAATAATTGCATTATAGGGTCTTACGAACTAACTACACACAGAGCCAAATATATTATTTTTTTTTATAAATAAGCTCGATTCGTCGATTTTTTTTTAAAGCAAACTTGTCTATAACTTTTTCATTAAAGTTTGGTATTTCTTTTATAAGTGTTTTTTCTACTGACAACATGGTTAATGCTACAAGTCGGTCTTCAGTCATGGAATTTCTCAAGAATGTTTTAATCCGTTTTAAACTCGAAAAGCACCTTTCAGCTTCTGCCGTACTCATGGGCACTGTAATTAGAATTTGAAGCAGTTTTACAGTTTCTTGAAAAGGCTCTGTTAAATTATTTTCAATTAAAAATTTTAAAAAAGGTATTGCCCCATTAATGTTTCTACAGTCTCTTCTAAAATAAATAACAGATAATTCAGTCTTCGAGCGCTCCCTATTTAAATTTGGATATGACGGGCAAGTCAGGCTTAAATTATCATCTGGGAAATTATTACAATAATTATCAAATTGCTCAGGATAAAGCAGTGAAGTTGCAAGTAGGTGATTTTTAAAAGCAAATCTATCATTTGCACAATTTATGATTATATCACAAACTTCGATAGATGCTCTCCGATGATCTACTGGACTGTTATCCTTCCGTAACCTTTTAGTTGGTAATGGTTCAACGCATAAACTAGAACCTTGGTCAATGGTATCATCTATTGAATTTCTAACTGAATTCATGTATCTTTCGAAATCTGTCACCTTTTTATTGATTTCCAAAGGATCCGTTTCAGTCTTTTGAAGGACATTATACAAAACGTCTACTTGTGGCATTATGCGATGGAAAAATGTTAACAAAAAAACAAAATTTTGATCCACTAGTATTCTTCGAATGGAAGACGCTGAACTACAGACAGCTGCCTTATCAAACGATTCTTCTATTTCTTCCAAAATTCGATAAAAGAAGATCGATGTTCAAACACAACATTAACAGTTCGAATATTGAAGTTCCAGCGAGTTGGAGCGCCATGAGGAATTTTCTTTTGGACGATTTTATCTAAAACTGCCACTCGTTGTGGCGAATTTTAAAAAAGGTAGGGATTTCATTTAAATTTCCAAAAAAAGTCTAACTTGAGAGTTTTCGGAACAAGCCTTAGACATTATTAAATTTAATTGATGAGCGTAACAGTGTACAAAATGAGCAAATGGATATTTTTCTTTGATTCTGGCTTGAACTCCTGCGTGCTGTCCACACATGACCGCGTTCCCCATCATAACTCTGAGCTATTAGTTTATTATTTGAGTTTTCCACGATAGGATCCAAAACACTGAAAATGTTTTTGCTTAAAGTATCTGCATTTAATTTTGAAGGTACCAAATATGTCCAAAATCGTTCTACCGGTGCTCCATTTCGACAATATCTAAATACTACAACCATTTGTGATTTTGCTGAAATGTCTGTAGTCTCGTCGGCCATGACAGCTAGATATGGAGATTCCCGAATTTCCTCCAAAATTTTATCCTTGCATAATTCCAACATGCAGTCCAAAATATCATTTTGAATTTCTTTAGAAATGCCCTTAAAAACCGTCGATTCTTCCAAGTGTTGTGCCAAAGTTCTATCCAATTCAGCAGTAAAATTTATGAGGCCGCGAAAAATTCCAGGATTGTCGGATGTTTGTGTCCCGTCGTGTCCCCGAAGCGCCAATTCGAAAACACTACAAAATTTTATGCACTCTATAATTTTTGAGAGAACATACCTATTTTTGTTACAGCTTCATTGAATTTTTGAATATTTATCCAGTATGCAGAATCTAACTGTTCTTTAATATTCACGGAGCCTAATAAAGCATATTCCATTTGATTGTGCAAATGATGCTTAGAAGTTTCGTGCTTTTTTATTTTATCACTTAAATGTACTAAGTCTGTTACACCAACTTGCGTCCATGACTTATCACCTCCAAAGAGTACACAAGGAAAACAGAAAAGAGCGTTTTTTCTGTTGCAAGCCACATATCCAACTATTTCTCGTATAAATATCGCAATTAAATTGTCGTTTGTAATTTTTCCCTCGGCTTGATCCTTCTTTTTTCGATTTTAATATCCGGCAAAGGACGTCCTTTGCATTTTAATTCTAAGTCTTTCGGCATAAGAATATTTAAAGAATCTCTTAACATTAATCAAATTATAAATAACATCCATCCTGAACAGCAGTTTTATTCTCATATACTTAATATAAATACCGAATTACGTGCAGGACAACTTATTTTAACAGTCGTTCGCGTCGCGATCACCGATTATTTAAAATTACAATAAACGTAGGTTTGTACACACTAGTTCGAACTGCGACAAATGCAGCTCAAATATTGCTTTTAGTCGTCGCCTGAAAAGTGTTGGCGAGGGGTTAAGCGGGTGTTATCGGGGATATCTTTAACAGTTCACAGCTCGGAGTAGCACCGGTCCGGTCAAATAAGTGGGACTTGCTGTAGCCATGAGATGCGACGGACGACAGATTAAAATAAAGGCGGCCATGCACGAAAGCCATCTAAATGAATTTAGATTTTATAAGTAGTGATATTTTTATTTAATTTTCAAAGTAATTTTGTTTTGATTATTTTGGTGGTTCTGCAGTTCCGCAGCACTTATATACCAACCGCCACTGCTGTATGGTATTTTTACTTCGTTTATTACTTCTGATGTTTTTTATTTTTTCCATGTTTTTGTTGATCTGTTATACCCTATCGTGTTGTCTATGTCCCTGCACATTCTCTCCCATTATTCGTTTTTCTCGAGCTTTATTCTTTGTTTAACTTGTTGTCTGAGGGTAACATATTCTCCCCGTGTTCCTGGGGTTCTGTCGTTTAGCCATTTATGAAATGCACTTTTTTTTTCTTTTAATCATCTTTTCTAAGTCGTCACTGTATTTCTCCAAATATGTATTCTTATGTTGTTCAATACCCAGCACTTCGTTTGCCGCTTTGTTTATTTTTTTCTTTGGGTGTTGATACATTTCTGGACCTTGCAACTTGGAACCCAAAAGAGGAAAAGAGGACGTCCTAGATTACACTGGAGCAAACAAATTGAAATAGCAATGGAAAAAGAAACCTCACTAAAGAAGATATATATGACAAGGAGAAATAGCGACCATAGACTCAAAAATTAATGAAAATCCTACTAATGTACCAAAATCGTATAATATAGGAAGTATATTGACGAATAATTTATTGGTTTTATCTCTTCTTTAATGATACTTCCACAGATAGAAAATATCAAAATTCGATTCTTGTTTTGTAAAACTTTTAATGACTAATTTACGAATATAATTAACGGTTACAGTGGCGCGATATTGGTTTAAATGACCCTGATGGTCCTTATCAGAAAACTGAGGTCAAAATGTCAGCGGGACAAACAACTGTAGATACGTGACGTAAAAGAAAACGTCATTCTGTTTTATGGATTTTTCAAGTAATTAAAAAATCTTAAGTGTGCAAAGTAAAGAGATTTCTAAAGTATGTATATATACTGACTATCAAAATTTCCATATCACGCTTGCGAATCATCGTTATAATGAGTATTGCTTTATTTGTTGTTCGTATTAAGTTTATACACAGTCATTGTAGCAACTACTCAACATTGAAAAAAATACAAGATAAAATTATTAAAAAATATAATGTAGTCCTATTTTGAACACAAGAACATACATAAGGTAACTTGGACCTCTCCTGATGAAAGAACAACGATTCAGATTGATAACATCTTAATAGATTTAAGATATGGAACAGACGTAATGAACTGCAAAATATATGGAAGCGAAAACATAGCTCAGATCATTGCCTAGTGATCTCAACTTTGAGGCCTAAAATTTCAAACGTCATCAAAGAAAATAAAATGGAAAAAAATAAATGTGCAAAATCTGAGAGATGCAACAATTGGAGGAAAACATCACCAATGGGCTAAGGAATCAAAATGTAAATGAAGAAGGTCAGAAAGATAGACTCTTACGAGACCAAAAAAGGAAGATATTGAAGCAGCAACAAAAGCTGAAATAGAAAGAGAAAATTGTGACCATAAAAATCATTGGTTGTTTGATTCAATAACGGATTATGTATAGTGTAAGAGAATACGTTCTTAACTAAGGGTTGGAACTTACTTCGAATAAATCCGCTGTGGTGTTGTTTACTCGTCATCATCGCTTACCGAATATATCCAGTATTAGAATTGATAATCTAAGTATACTTGTCCAAAAACACTATACTTATCTCGGCGTCAATTATATGCGACAATTATAGAACTATCTCTCTTATATCCCATGCCAGCAAGATAATGCTACATATAATCAATGAGAGACTGAAAACATTCCTTCAAAGAGAAATTCCACAAGAGCAAACTGGATTTACCAAAGGTAATCCAGTTTAGACATACTCAAAAGAAGCACTTTTGAGTAGAGGCACTTCGAGAACACCTGCTGAATATAAGACAGATAATCGAGAAATCTAGGGAATTTAACATCCCACTATACATCTGTTTTATAGATTACCGTAAAAGCGTTCGACAGGGTCAAGTGGAGACACTTATGGTGAATACTAAAAGAAGTAGGCGTACCACAACATCTAATTATGCTTATAACCAAACTATATGAACACACTACTGGATCAGTTAAAGTACTTGACACACTTTCGAACGAATTTCATCCAGAACGGGGTGTCAGACAAGAATGTATACTATCTCCACAATTATATAACATATATGGGGAGTATATTATGCGAAGAGCACTTGAAGGATGGGAAAAGGGCATCTCAATAAATGGTCATTAAACAACCTACGTTTCGCAGATGACACAGCCCTTCTTGCAAATAGTCAAGCAGAGCTGATAGAATTTATACGACTGATCGAAAACGAAAGTCATATATTTGGTCTGCAATTAAACATATCAAAGACAAAGATCATGATATTGGATAGACTACACAACAATCATCAACACATAACCACAATTGACCGGTTCGAGGTTGTGAGCTCATACTTATATCTGGCACCATTAATCACAAACACGGGGTCATTACAAGAAGATATTAAACGTAGATGTGATCTAGCAAAAGTTGCTACAGCAAAAATGACCAAAATATGGAAGGACTGTCAAATTTCAAGAGCGATAAAGATGAGGATTCTCTCCGATTGTCTCTCTGAGACAATCGGAGGGAAGAAAGATAGATGCCATTGAAATGTTCTGTTGGAGACGAATATTACGAATTTCTTGGACCGACCGTAGAACAAATAATTCAATTTTAAGAGAGCTAAAAGTTAGCCAACGACTCTCTAGTAAAGTCCATCTCCAACAATTAAAATATTTTGGGCATGTTATGAGAGCAAACACAGAAAACATGGAATGACTACATACAAGGAAAGGTAGAAGGCCGAAGATCACGAGGAAGATCCCCAACAAGATAGATAGATCAAATTACAGGAATATGCCAAAGACCTATGCATGAATTAAAAGAAATGACCAGAGACGGAGATCTCTGGAGATGGACAATACACGACATCACGTCGACCACTACACTCCCCCTGGGGGGTCAGGATTGAAGAGAGAGAGATCTCGGCCTCACACTTGATACCAAATTACCATGGGAAGAACATATTAATATTTGTATAGATCGTTTAAAACGTTCTCCTACATCTTCCGATACCCAGTTGCCACTATAAGTCTTCTTCGATGTCTCTGTTTTTCATTTCTCTATTGTTGCCTTCCCTTCAACTAAGGCAGGGCCTTCCACTTTTTTTTCTACCGTGAGGGGTCCACATTAAGACTTGTTTTGGGAGACGTTCTTTAGACATTTTCTGTACATGACCGTACCATCTGAGTTGTTGGGTACCACTATCGTCTACTATTGTATGTTTTACTTTCGTAATTTCTCTTATTCTGTTGTTCGTTACTCTTTCTAGTCTAGATTTTCCAGCTGAACGTCTCCAGAAATCCATTTCCGTTGCCTCAAGTTTTCTTTTGTATTTTTCCGTTATTTCCCATACTTCACTACTGTAGGTAATCATGCTTTTAATGATTGCATTATATATTTTGTGCTTGTTATTATTAGAGATTGATTGATCAAAAAGGATACTATTGAGAAGGGAAATGCTTTTCTTGCTTGGTTGTTTTTTTCCTCAATTGTGTCGTCTACGTTGCCTCTTTTGTTATGATCATACCTAAATATTTATATGCTTTGCAAAGTTTGATAACTTCTTTATCCTTTCATCATCATCAGTTGGCGCTACAGCCCTTCGTGAGCCTTCGCCTGCTTCAAAACATTCTTCCATCCTTCTCTATCGAGTGTCTGCCTTCTCCAGCTCCTCACTCCAATCTCCCTCAGATCATTATCCTTTAATATGAGGTCCTGTTGTTTCCCGCCGATACACATATACTCGGTTTTTTGGATATTGATTTTAAGTCCCCATTTTTTAGACTCCTCGATTAATTTTCGAGTCATATACTCCATATCTTCATAATCTTGTGCTACCACTAGTTGATCATCTGCAAATGACAAAGTGTATATGCTATTGTTGTTAATCGGCATTTCCATATTTCTACATTTGCGCTTTCGCCATTTTAGAGCCTGTTCTAGATAAATTTTAAATCCTGTCAGGTAGAGAAAGCAGCCCAGCCCTGCTTAAGGACTTTATTTATTTGGAATCCACTTGATTGATTATTTCCAACCTTTACCTTTGAGTTAGCATTAGCGTGCAGATCCTTCGACGCATTTTTTAAATTCATGCTTATGTTTGTTTTCTCTAACTCTTCCCATAATTTATAATATGGTATATGATTCTTCCCATGATTTTCAACAGGGAGACAAGATATTTTTTGTAATAAGGTGTTTTGATTATTAAACTGACATTTAAGAATAAAGTTTTCTGCCAAAAATAGACGTCTTAAATGTAAAGGTGGCTCGTTACATTCTGCCAAAAGGGCTGGTGTGAGAGTAAATTTGAGAGCTACTAGGAGTAACCTTAAAGCTTTGTATTGTATTCGATCCAATTTAATCAAACGATATTTTGTCGCTGATCCATAGAGAAAGCTTTCATAGTCCAAAATTCTATAGGTCTTCAAAACTTATAGCATGAAATTTCGATTTTAGAGTTTTGGCAACAAATATGAGGCATTTGAAATATGTCTAAAAAACGCTGAATTTAAACTTATACATTACAAATGATCTCACGTCAAGTGAAATGCTCCCATAAAGGTGGCATTAGAGGGAGAGTTGTTCAGTTTCGAAAACCGTACTAGTGCATTTGAAAAAAGAGGGGTTTTAAAAATTTTATATTGTTTGTAATGTTAAAGTTCAGCGTTTTTTATAGTTAATTCTAATTATTTACCAATTTAATCAGCTATTATAACTGGTCAATTAGCTATGCCAACGCCACAAAAAGAAAAAAATCAGCTGTTATCGCTATCATCACTTTACCATCTTTATCTCCTGTAGCGACTTATCTAAAAGAATATATTGTTTTCTTGAAACTTTTGTTTATTCAACTGTATGAAATAATGTGACAAACGCTGTTCCTTAATTGGACGTATTTTTTAGTTCATTAATTGCTTTATTTTTGGAGAATCTTTTATTTATCAGCTTATTCAAAAAAATTAAATAATTTGATAATATATTTCACATTTTTGGGCACCTCTTAACTTCCTGGGTCAATACAACGCCTTGAATTGAATGTAACACGTGGCATCAAGTAGGTATAGAGTGAATCATTGCTTAAACATATACAGGGTGAAATATTTGGACATATATTATAATTCAGTTATATTAGTTAAAATAGCCCATAAGACGAAATACGTCTGACTAACATGTCACTGGGAGAAAAGATCCTCCTTTATCTTTTCTCCTTCGTAAGGATGGAGTGACGTCATGGAATTTGTTTTAACTATTTCTGTTCAATTATCTCTCTCCTGTCCATGTTGTTTTGCTTCGGAGAAGGAGTAACCAGTCATGTCCTTTATTTGGTTCGACCATCGTACCGGAGATCTTCATCTGGATCTTTTACCCGTCAGGAAGAAAAGATAGAGAGTGTTAAAGGAGCATTACTTTTTCTCTGCTAAAGGATTATTATTGGATTTATTCTTTTATATTTTTAACACATCATCAATTTTTTATTAAAACACCAACAATATTACACTTATACGAAGAAGGTGGCGTTTCGATATAATTTGAGTCTCTTACCACTCCCTGACACGTGTTTCTGGGTCTACCCGTCATCAGAAGGGAGTTTGTAAGGCGACTGAAACCAAATCAAAACGCACCGATTACTCTGGCAATTACATGAAAATAACTGCCATAGTATGCAACTAGAGACCTCTAGTGAGGAAAGGTGAAGATACGTCGATAGCAATTAAAGTAAACTGATTACGATTACCCGATATAGATTAAGCTTGGGTATACAGTTTACTTTAATTGCTATCGAGGTATCTTCACCTTTCCTCACTAGAGGTCTCTAGTTGCATACTCTGGCAGTTATTTTCATGTAATTGCCAGGGTAATCGGTGCGTTTTGATTTGGTTTAAGTCTTCTTACAAACTCCTTCTGATGACGGGTAGACCCAGAAACACGGTCAGGGAGTGGTAAGAGACTCAAATTAAATCGAAACACAACCTTATTCGTATATTTATCGTCCTTACTCGACGCAATGAGTACAAGAATGATGGCAACTTATATGGGAAAATTGTTGGTGCATAGTGGAATATTATTCCCAGCACCGCTCTGAATGGCTTGATTAAGCTTGGGTATACAGTTTATTTTAATTGTTATCGACGTATCTTAATATTACACATCTTGTATTATTAGAAGAATTGTATTAGATGAAATTAGATGAGAATTGTAATGACTTGTGTTAGTTGTTTGTTGAGATCCTTTTTCCGCCAAACTGAGGGTAGGAGGGTAAAACTCTGTCTCTGAGGATGGAAATTTGTTTTTTCCTATCCTCTAACCACAATACGAAGGTGACATGTCTGACATGTTTGACACTAACAGACCTGTCAAATTCAAACGAAATGTTGAGAAATCAATACTCGACATTTCGACACCCATTTTGGAACCTATATCAAGAGAGCTGTGAACTTGGCATTCCATATTTCCCGACTATTTCATACTATCCTTTTCTCCTCTAGTTTCTACAGAAAATTCTAATATTCTAATCTAATAAGAAAATCTAAGGTGATTATGCAAAATGAACATGAAGCCAAACATATTTTGAAAAACAAAAAGAAACCTACAAAACGTCTCAAAACGTCTCAGAAAGAACTTCAAGTGCAACTAGAACAAGAGAAAATCGAATGGAGAGGAAAATTTAACCATAAAATATATACAAGGTGTCCCGAAAATTGTAAAGTTTCGTCACTAATTCTGATATATTAGGATTTCATAATGGGCTCTGTTTCTATACTAATCTAGCTAATTTAAATTCCAAATTTAATGAATTTTTATGCAACATTCAAAACCTAAGTCCTCAAATAATTTCTATCACTGAAACATGCTTAACACTGATCTTGACTCTTTTTATAACATTGATAATTATTCCCTTTATAGATGTGATCGTCGTGATCGACGTGGAGGAGGAACTTGTATCTACTTGTCTTCAGAAATTACTAATAATTTCTCTGTTACATATCTTGATATTACTGTACCTAATATGGAACTTCTTGGCTTAAAAATATGTCATAAAAACTCTTTTGTTTTTCACCTAGTATGTGCTTATCGGCCCGGTGATTCTAGATTAGCAGATGATGAGTCCCTTATCCATCACTTGATGAACTGTTTAGGCTAGAGAATCTGATTGTTATTGGAGACTTAATTTTAGAGACATCACGTGGCCTATAACTGATCCACCTAGTGGCCTAAGAACTTCCAAAAATGTATTTACAGATTGTGTATTAAATTCTAAGTTACATCAGTTCATTACGGAACCTACTCGTTTGAGAATCAACAATTTACCATCTATTTTGGACTTGTTATTCTCTAATGATCCCCATTTATTAACACATCCCCTAATTAGCTGTCCAGTAGGTAACTCAGATCATGCAGTCATAACGTTTCATATTCAGTTTAACTTACAATACTGTATTCCTAATCCTAATGTTAATAAAAACGGTATATGAAATAATTGATTTTGAAAATTCAAATCGCCAACTGGCTTATATTGATTGGATTGATGTTTTCGGCGACATAAAGAATCCAGTTGTATTCTGGGATAAGTTCTTAAACGTTGTTAATTTCTGCAAAAACCAAAATACCTTAAAAAAAACTATATACAAAAATAACATAAAACCTTGGATTACTGGGGAATTAATGTATCTGATTAAGTATAAAAGAAAGTTATAGAACAAATATAGATGTACAAAATCGCATAGAGGATTTACTAATTCATTGCGACTTTGCCAAAGATTTAAAGAAATCTCTACATGAAGCTCGTGTTGCCTACGAAAAGAGTATAGCCATTAGTAATAACTGTAAAAAATTATACAAGTATATTAGATCTTGATTGATAACAAAAGTTTCTATACCTTTACTGAAAATGATAATGAGGATATATTTCAAGTCCTCGCTAGTACTTTCTCTAAGGTTTTCTCTGTCGAACCCATTAATCATCAGTTGCCTAATATTACTTCGTCGTGAGTTTCTTCTTCCCTGGAAAATATAATCATTACTCCTGAAGAAGTTAAACATCATCTTCAAAGCCTAAAACATAATTCGTCACGAATTAATATCTTCTTTGTTTTTAAAGAAATGTTCTGATACTTTAGCTTACCTACTATGTCTGATTATTATCTTATCATTCACCATACATATTTTGCCTCCTATATGGAAAACCGCATCTGTAACACCGATTTTTAAAAAATGGAACAAATTGGATCCTAATAACTATCGTCCCATCAACTTAACACCTATAATATCTAAGATAATGGAATCTATTATTGCCGAGACAATTTCTGATTTTCTGCAAAATGAACTGGTTATACCAGAACAGCAGCATGGTTTTGTCAACGGACCTTCTACAATGACAAATCTTCTCTGGTATGTCAATGAATGGTCAGGAGTATTAGATAGAAAAGCCCAGGTAGACATTATTTACCTCGATTTTGCTAAAGCTTTTGATGGAGTTAGAAAGTGAAGACTATTACATAAATTGGAACACCTTGGTATCTGTGGTTAATTACTAAACTGGATCGACGCGTATTTAATAGACAGAAAGTTTTCTGTTAGAGTTGGGAACGCTTTCTCAGTTGAGAGAACGGTTTTAAGTGGGGTACCGCAAGGATCAGTTTTGGGCCTACTTTTATTGATAGCATACTCAAGTGATCTACAATTTCACATTAAATGTAACAAAGCTTTCTGTCGCAGATGACACCAAGCTATTTTCCGATCCCTCCGTAAATTTCCAGTTACTACAAGATTACCTTGATTGCATATCGGAATGGTGCTCTACTTGGATGCTGCCTCTTAATGTCGACAAATGTGTAGTTCTTTACATGGGTAAAAATAATCCGTGTCTTCCTTACTCTATTAATGGGCGCGTGTTAAAGACAGTGAAATCACATAATGATATAGGTGTTATAATTAATCAACAATCTACTTGATCGGAACATGTTTTGCATATTTCTAAAAAAGCTAACAGTAAATTATATCTACTAAATAAAACGTTTGCGAAAGTGTCATTTATGAGCTCAGTTCATCTGTATAAACTGCACATTCGTCCAGTTCTGGAATATTGCGGAACTGTTTGGTGTTCGGTATTAGTACACGATCATAATATTCTTGAAAACGTACAGAGGCAGTGCACTAGGATGTCTTTGGGTCGCTCAAGACCTACGTATATAGAAAGACTGAATATGACCAATCTCACTACATTTGAACAACGTCGACTTCGAGGCGATTTAATTATTACGTTTCGAATAGTAAAATACAACTTTGAAAATGTGGGGATATGTTTATACTAGACAATGACAATAGTCTTCGTGGCCACATACCTAAGTTTAAAAAGTATACTTTTTTAACAACAACTAGACAAGTTTTTCTCTTTAATCGAGTGTTCTCGATATGGAGATCATAGATGCTCCATCTGTCAATATTTTCAAAAATAAACTAGATGACCATTTCCTCCATAGTTGAACATTTAATTTGTAGTAAACACTTGCTATTACCTATGTTTTTGTATATTTATTTAGTTAGTTAGTGCTTAATATGTAACTAATGTTGGAGAAAGATTAAACCATCTACGTTTTGCGAACGATATCGTACTTCTGTCAGATAATCTGGGAGAGATCAAAGACATGCTCCAAGAACTGAATGACATACTACAAGAAACTGGGCTGGAGATAAATTTCGAGAAAACCAAAATGATGACCAATATGGTTCCCAGCGAAGAGATACAGATCAATAACAACAAGGTAGAATTAATCGATAAATACACATACTTGGGTCATGAAATTAGAATAACCAGAGACAACCAAACCTGCGAGCTAAATAGACGAATCATGTTGGGATGGGCGGCATATGGACGGATGAGAGACATTTTTAAAACAAATATCCCAATTCACCTGAAAAGGAAGGCATTTAACCAATGCATCTTACCAGTCTTGACCTACGGAGCAGAGACCTTAACTTTAACGAAAGCTACTGCCAAAAAACTGAGGGTAACACAAAGGCGAATGGAGAGATCAATGCTGGGCCTGACCTTGAAAGATCGCGTAAGAAATGAGGAGATACGCCGACGAACTGGCGTAGGCGATATTATACTGCGAATCAATAAACAAAAGTGGAGGTGGGCTGGACATGTTGCTAGAATGGAAGACGGAAGATGGACGAATAGATTATTGGAGTGGAGACCAAGAGCCGACAAGCGAAGTCGAGGCAGACCACCCACCCGATGGACCGACGACCTAAGGAGGATAGAAACAAACTGGATTGCAGCAGCTAGAGATAGAGAGAACTGGAGACGTTTGGAGGAGGCCTATATCCAACAATGGATGTGAAAATTCGGCTGGATGATGATGATGATGTAACTATTGTAATGTAACCATTTAATTGCACACTATGTAACATTGTATTCACATGGGCATATGGGCTTTGCGACCCCTGCTCAAATTTATTATAAAATAAATAAAAATATACTAAATGTAGCTCAGTTGGTATAAAAATCTATAGAATATTGACAAATAGTCTAAGTGTTCAACAAAATTTTAAATCTGTTACTACTGTGTATTATTTAATTAAATGGCCTATGAATTATATATTTATTATTATTAAAACTCCGAGTACTATTTGTATTGGCGCTGCTATTTCTATTCACAACGATATCCTATGTGTTGGAAATGTATGTTTATAAACAAGATTATAAATCCGCTAATACTGTATATTCTTTCATTAACTGGTATTTATTAATAAAATAATTATTACATATTTATTTAAAATATTTAGCATTACATATCAATTGTATAAAGAATCAGATTTTTTTTAAAACAAACGATTCTTCTTCCTAATTAATTAATTTCTTAATGGATGATTATTTGTGGAAAATTTTAAAATGTGTTATGCTTTGGAGTACTTGTTGATAAATAGAAAATCAAAATATTTGCAAATGGACTTAAATTGTTTTAAAACGAATTAATGCCAACAACTGATTTGTTTTACATACAAATCTAAACAGATGTCACATTTTTTGTTTTGTTATTGTTAATATGTTACTAAAAATTATTTGTTACTACTTTGTAACATATATTTGCGGTGAATATATTTATATTTTTTTATAATAATATATATTTGTTTTAAAACAATTTAGATACTTAAATAAAGATTAGCATAACAAGCTGAATTTATAAATAAAAGTCTAAAACTAAGATATCTCTGCTTTTACGACACAAATTAGACTTAGTGTGGCACTTGTGTGCTGGTTGTGTGTCGCTTATTTGTAAAGCAAGCAAGCAAGAGCTATCATAGAGGCTTAGTAGTGTACATGGTGTTCTAGGTATGTCTGCTGTGTATACGTGTGTACAGTAGAGGTGACAGTACCGCTCCCTGTGGCACTCCAGCCTCCGGGTTCTCGAGTTCGAGATAGGACTTGTCCTATTCGAACTGTGAAACTACGATTGCACAAGTACGAAGAGATTAGTCTTGTCATTGCTCTGCTGTAACCATATCTTCTCATTTTGTAGATCAGTCCTTTATGCCAGACTCTGTCGAAAGCTTTGCTTACATCTAGGAAGGCAGCTTCTGTGAATTGTTTTTCATTAAATCCAGCTGCTATGTAGTCTGTTCATCTGAGAACTTGTAGCTCACTGGAGAGTTCTAATCTAAAACCGAATTGGGCTTCGGGTACTATGTCTAGTCTATCTGTTTCAGCTTGGAGTCTGCTGAGTATTACTCTCTCTACAATCTTGTTGATTGAAGGTAGTAAGCTTATTGGCCTGTAGTTTTGCGGTAATATGCTGTTTTTTCCGGGCTTTGGTAATATTATGACATGGGCCTCTTTCCATCTGTTTGGGAATTTATTGAATCTTAGCATCGCATTGATTATATTTGTTAAATATACTATGGCTTTCGCTGGTAATTATTTTAATGTTCATTATTTGATCGGGACCAGGTGCCTTTTTATAGTGAGCTGTTTTTAATTAGCTCGTTTAACACCTTCGGTGATGTAGGAGGGATGATTCGTTTGGGTTTTTGGGTCTTTCTCTTTGACTGTCTACTTCTTCTATGAAGTCGATGTCCTCGTCTGGGTGGTAATTTAATGTACACTCTCTCTCAAGAGTACTCCTCATTACCTCTGCTTTTTCCACTGTGGTATAAACTATTCCGTTTTTTCCATGTAATGGAAGGATTGGATTTCTGTCATTTCTCAGTATTCTCTGAAGCCTCCGAATATTTTGCATAATTGATCCTTGCTTTTCCATGTCTCTTATGTGGTTTTCCCAGATTTTCAAAAAATATTCATAACCATGCAGAAAACTAGATCGACCAAAGTCAAAAGGTATGGATCCGGAATTAGTACGACAATGTCAACTTTTTACTAAGTAACCGACAGCCAACTGTATGGAGTAGCAATTAATGTCAGTAAAAAACTTGCAAAATCAGTTGTAGGCTTTATACCAATATCGAAAGAATTGCATACAAATAAAAACACATAAGAAATTAAACCTTATTCAAATTTATGCGCCAACCGACGATAAAACAGAGGAAGAAATTGAAAATTTTTACGATGACCTTTAAAAAACCCTACAAAATACAACATCTAGAAATATAACAGTAGTCATGAATAATTTTAACGTCAAAGTTAGAGAAGGAAGATGTGAGTCTACTGTAGAACCATATGATTCGGTGTTCGAAATGAGAGAGGAGAATGCCTTATAGAATTCTGGCTAGAACATGATCTTGCGGTAATGAATACTTTCTTCAAACTGCCTAAACGACGCATTTACACTTAGAAATCACTAGCTGACAAGGTCGATAAAATTGTTAGAAACCAAATTGACTATATTTTAATAAACCACACATACTGAGACGCAATACAATCGATGAAAACGTACTCAGGTGCAGACGTGAAGTCGAACCACAATCCTCATGTAGCAAAATTCTAACTTCACTTAAAAATGATACAAAAAAGCTACAAAAGTGATAAACTAAACATACAAAAATTAAAATCAGAAGACGTCAAAGATCAACTGAAACAAGAAATTATTGCAAACCTAGAATCTACACCGGAATCAATTGATGGTGATGTAGAACAACAGTGGAATTTCTATAAAAATGCAATTATCGAACCAAGTCGCAGAGAACTCACAACAACCAGATGCAAGAAAGAAGTTTGGATGACAGAAGAAATCTTGGAAATGATGAAGGACAGAAGAAGGTAAAAGAATATCAGCATAACTCAGTATCAACAGCTGCATAATCAAATAAGAAGGAAAGTAAGAGAAGCTAAAGAGACTTATTTCGCTCAAAAATGCCAAGAAATAGAAGACTGACAAAACAAATATGATAACTTCAATCTCCATAAGAAAGTTAAAGAATTAGCTGGGGTAGCAAAACAAAAAACCTCAAGCATACTATTGGACAAACAAGGAAACATTTTCGTGGAGACGCAACAAAAATTAGGAAGATGGAAATAATTTATAGAGGAATTATTCCATGACCAGAGACAGGAAAATATATATATAGATAATCAGAGTAAAGACGAGGACCCAAATAACAAGTCAAAGTTATGCATGCATAATAGTCATGAAAATAATAAACTACTAGTCCAGATAAATACCAATGAATTGCTAAAACGATCAATGAAAAAAACATAGATCTTTTAGTCCAACTCTGAACACAATCTATTCCACAGGAATCATTAAACGTGCAATGCTGACATCAACATTTATTTGTCTACCAAAGAAAGTAAATGCCAAAGAATGTAGTGATTATCGAACGATCAGTCTAATGTCACATACTACCTTAAAAACCCTGCTAAAAATCATCCATAATAGAATACACGCTAAGCTGGAGATGGATATTAGTGATTCCCAGTTTGGATTTCGGAATGGAGTGGCACAAGAGAGGCACTATTTTCTTTTAACGTGCTGACCCAAAGATGTTTGGATGTTAATCGAGACCTTTATGTATGCTTTATAGACTACAAGGCATTTGATAAGGTAAAACATGACCGACTTATAAAGTACTCAAAAGCAAGAATCTGGATGTGAGGGATGTAACATTGATATCAAATTTATACTACAGCCAACGATCAAATGTGACAATCGGAAGAGAAGTGTCAGAAGAAGTGGAGATAAGGAGAGGCGTCAGGCAAGGTTGCATGCTGTTGCCGTTATTGTTTAATGGTTATTCTGAAGAAATCATACAAGAAGCTTTGGTAAACGAGACGGTTGGCATAAAAGTGAACGGAAGTTTAATTAACAACATTAGGATGCCGATGATACAGTAATAATAGCCGACAACTTGGAAGACTTAGAAAGAATAATGAACAAAATATTAAGATATAGTGGAGAATGCGGACTCTCTCTTAACATCAAAAAAATCAAATTTATGAAAATTAGCAAGAACAACAATACAAACGAAATATTAACGGTAGGCGGTCAACAGATTAAGAGAGTAAAAAGATATACTTACTTATGAACGATAATCACAGAAAATAACGATTATACTGCAGAAATAAGAGTCAGAATTGAAAAAGCGCTCGCCAACTTTGTGAAAATGAAAAAGATCTTATGCAGCAAAGATCTGCAAAGATCTGTTCATTTGATTCTATTATTTCTTAAGTGCAATGGCTGCCAACCAAGAAAGAACTTTTATAATGATCAAACCCGAAGGTGTCTAAAGAGGCCTTGTTGGAAAAATTATCAAAAAGTTTGAACAGAAAGGATTCCGACTAGTAGCAATGAAATTCATGTGACCTTCTGAAGAACTTTTGAAGAAACACTATGCTGACCTAGCTGGCAATCATTTCTTCGCAGGTCTAGTAAATGACATGAGCTCTGGTCCGGTAATGCCAATGGTATGGGAATGTTCAGGAGTAGTAAAAACTGGCCGTGTACTACTAAGTGCTACCAATCCTGCTGACAGTGCTCCTGGCACCATTAGAGGAGATCTCTGCATCCAAGTAGGACGTAACATCTGCCATGGTTCAGACGCTGTTGAATCAGCAAACAAGGAAATTGACTTGTGGTTTACTGAAAAACAATTTTTAGAGTTCTTAGAGGTCCGTGCTAATTTTTGTGATACATTAGAATCAAAAATAATTTTGAAATTAATAAAATATATTCTGGGAGCAATGCTGCTCACAATAAACAAAGGTTACAATACAATACGGGTAGGTTTTTACTTGCTTTTAATTTTAATACCAATCAATTATATTGGCTGATTGGGATAGAGTGACATCAAGCAAAATTGCTTATATACAGGTAGAAGAAAAAAAAACAACAACAAAACTTTAAAAAGAATATAACAAATCTATGAATAAAATAACTATCTGGCAAAATTCAGACAAATAAAGCAATTCTTTAAACATAATTTTATAAAATTGTTTCGTTAACTTTTCCCGAGGCTGCAAATCGAATTAAAAATGATAAACTTGACGATCCCGGGTTATCGCAATAAATAGAGAACATGCGCTCCACTAATGAGCGATTCGTTTTATAATTAGGCCTAAATAGTATTAGGCACTTACAGTTGTAAACAACTTTAACGATTATCTCCAATAATTAGATTTTTTGATCTTGTACCATATTTTTTAATCAAGGACTGGCACCGCAAAGATGATCTTGACTGGATGCGATAAGTAATGAATAGGTTTTTGGTTTTAATACGAAATTCTGATTACAAGTATTTTTAATTAGTTAATAATTATTATAAGAATTATGTCGAAGGATACAGCTGGCTATTTGTTTACATTTAGTACAAAAATTTCGAAAATTTAATGATTTCCAGAATGTGGAATAAACGCAATTATAGCCAATTAATCGGTGACATAATTTATATTAGGTAAAGATTTAATATTTTAAAAGCACATTTTTGTTAGGAAAATGAGGAAAGCTTCTTCTTAGAGTGCCGTCTCCCTACGGAGGTTGGCAATCATAATGGCTATTTTTATTTTAGAACTTGCTGCTCTAAACAAATCAATCGATCTGCATTGGTACCAATCACGTAGATTCTTTAACCATGAGTTCTGCCTTCGGCCAACAGATCTTCTTCCTTGAATCTTTCCCTGTATTATCAGTCTCAAAATTTCATATTTTGGTCCCCTCATCACGTGGCCTAGGTATTCCAGTTTTCTGGTTTGTATAGTGGTGATTAGTTCTGTTTCTTTACCAACCCTCTCCAGTACTTCTTTATTTGTAATTCTATCAGTCCATGATATTTTCAATACTCTGCGGTATAACCAGAGTTCGAAGGCCTCGATTCTTTTTAAATTACATTTTTTTAATGTCCAAGTTTCAGCTCCATATAATAATATTGAAAATATATAACAGCGAATGGTACGTAGTCTGATCTCCAAATTTAGATTTTTGCACGTTAGGAGTGGCTTCATTCGTATAAATGCTGATCTGGCAATCTCTATTCGTCTGTTTATTTCTACAGTATGATCATTGGTTTCATTGATCAAAGTTCCCAAATACTGATATTTTTCTACTTGTTCTATCACGTTACCATTTATTGTCAATAGGTGATGTATATTTTGTGGCCTTTTTGTAATCAGCATGTACTTCGTTTTTTTAGCGTTTATAGTAATTCCCATCTCAGCACTATTGATACTCAAGCTTTCGATAAGATGTTGTAGATCCTCTATACTCGTTGCCATGATCACAGTGTCGTCTGCATATCTTAAATTATTAATTAATTTTCCGTTAACGGTGACTCCCGCTTCGATATTATTGAGCGTGTTTTGGAAAATTTCTTCAGAATATAAGTTAAACAAAAGTGGTGATAACACACATTCCTGTCTAACTCCTCTACAGATCCTCATTTCTTCTGAGTGTTGCCCATCAATTTAAACTACGGCACTTTGGTTCCAATATAATGTTTGCACTATATTTATGATTTTACTGTCAATGCGCTTGTTCATAAGTATTGATATTAGTTTTTCATGTCTTACTTTATCGAAAGCTTTTTCGTAGTCAACGAAGCACAAGTGTAGATCAACATTTACATCCCGACATCGCTGAATTAATATGTTGATGGCAAATAGTCCTTCTCGAGTACCCATTCCATTTCGGAACCCGAACTGTGTCTCGCTAATATCCTCCTCTAGCCTTTCGTATATTCTCTTATGTATTATTTTTAGCAGAACTTTTAAAGTATGACTCATGAGGCTCAGTGTTCGATAATCAGAGCACTCTTTTGCTGCTTGTTTTTTAGGGATGGTTATAAATGCTGACTTTAGCCACTCCTGTGGTATTATTCCCGTATCGTACACCGTGTTGAATAAATCTGCCAATACTTCCAAGTTGTCCTCTTCCACTAGTTTTAAGAGTTCTACTGGTATTTCATCTAATCCAGCTGCCTTATTGTCTTTAGAGTTTTTGATAGCATATTTGATTTCATCTATCGTGATCTTCTGTATCTCTAAAGGATTTAATTCTTGTATTTTCTGCATTTCACCTCTTTCATCTTGGAAAAGTTCTCTAACGTACTCCTCCCATCGCCTTAACTTCTCTGGTAAATCTACTAGTAGTACTCCTTTTTTGTCTTTTATGTGTCCTTGCTGTCTATTTCGACCCATTCCAGTCACTTCTCTAATTTTTTTGTGCATATTTCTCATATCATATTTTGTTTCTAGTTCTTCTATCTCTTTACATTGCTTCATCAAATAGATTTCCTTAGCTGTTTTGATTTTTTCCTTAATTATTCGTTGTATTTCTTTATAATTCTGTAGATCTTTTCCTTTATATTTCCTTCTTTCTTCCATCAGTAATAGTATTTCTTCTGTCATCCAGTGTTTTTTAGCCTCTGATTTATGTTCTATTAAACTTTCTTGAGCTGGTTTCAGTAATGTGTTTTTTATATTACACCACTTTTTATTTACATCCATAATTTGTTTGTTGTCAGTTAGTGTTTTTTGCATATTAACATTCACATTATTTTTTATTTCGTTTTTTATTTCTTCGTTTTGTAGCATTCTTACGTTAATTTTTGGTTGTTGTTTTCTGAGTTCAATTCTTTTTAATTTTATTTTCACGTCAGCCACTAGCGGATTGTGGTCTGAGTTAACATCTGCTCCAGGATAAGTTTTAACTGAGGTTATAGAGTTTTTATATCTGCTATTTACGAGTATAAAGTCTATCTGGTTTCTGACAATGTGGTTTTCTGTATGTGAAGGAGACGTCCATGTATATAGTCTTCTTTTAGGAAGCTGAAACCAAGTATTGGCAATTACCATATTCTTTTCTTGGCAGAATTCTATGAGCCTTTCGCCTCTCTCGTTTCTAGTTCCTAGTCCGAACTGTCCAACTATATTTTCAACTGTACCTACTCCAATTTTTGCATTAAAATCTCCTAAAATGTAAGTAATATCTCTAGATTTTGTTAACTTGATTGTATTGTGCAATTCTAAATAAAAGTTTTCGATCTCATCTTCGGTCTTATCAGCAGTGGGAGCGTAAACTTGGATCATATTAATATTACAGTTCCGTGCTTGAATTTTTAGCATTATTATTCTTTCTGAGACTTGAATCACACCTAACACTGATTTTTTAATAGTGTTGCTTATGATAAAAGCTACTCCGTATCGATGATCAGTTTTGTCTCCTCCAGTGTAATAAATATTGTGGTTATTTATTGATATCTCTCCATTTCCTGACCACTGTACATCGCTAACCCCAAGTATATCTATATTTAGCCTCTCCTTCTCTTTAATAACATTGTGTAGTTTTCCAGGCTGATACATACTTCTTACATTCCAGGTAGCTATTTTTATCTGAGAGGTTGAGTATTTTTTTGTGGTATTTTGTGCAAGGGTTTCGCATGTTGACGACCGAGGAGGCCTTGCGTTCTGATGGTTGTCCTCCCCTGCCGGATTTTGGTCTCCGATTACCATAATCAATAATGTTTCTTGCGCAAATAGTGCTAGCCATTATAATTTATACTAGAGATGTCATCAGGGACCTTTAATGCAGTGGTTTCTCGTTGCCTTCTGCATTCTGATGCCGTTGACCACTTTCTTGGTTCTTCCGCCTTCGAGACCAATTTCTCAGTCTCAGAACAACAGAGTGTCCTTCCACTTACTAGCTCATCCGCCCTAAGCCGTTGGCCAGTAAATGGTTGATTGCTTATCCCGGCAAACACTCGGACGTCAGAGCCTCGTTAGTTATCTAGCAGGATGTACCAGAAGACCATGATCTAGATCATCATACGAGCAGGTGAGGTTGAGATTTGAATAGGAGTGGCTATTTGTTGCGCTTCACTATCCCATTACAAAGCTACACACCAATTATTTGTAATAAAAGACACTCACTGGAAAAGTTATGTAATGTTGCTCCTTGCTTAATATAGGTAATCTCTCTCCAATGGCACTACAACCCAACACCCCCAGCATCCGCCACCAAAAATTCCGTTCCTTGCCTGTTCTCCAGATTTTAACTACCATTGAAAATAAATTACGAACATGAACAGAATATATGCAAGAATTATTTGAAGCTGTAGCGCGAAGTCCAACTGAAATAACTAATCTCTACGGCCCAGAAATAACAAACGAAGAAGTAACTATGGACATTAAGCGGATAAAAGATGGAAATCACCAGGACCATGATGGTGAAATTTTAAAGCTATTAGAGGCACACCAAATCACAGCTCTTACGAAGCTATTCAACAACATCTACGAGACTGGTTATTTACCAAAAGACTGGCTACTATCAATATTCACTCCACGTTCTAAAAAACCCAACGCTAGAAAATGTGAAGATCCTAGATTAATTTATTAGTTTGATGAACCATGTACTTAAAGTACTCCCTACTATCACCAAAGAACTACGAACACAGAACCCAGAACCGTGTTCGTAGTTCTCTGCTATCACAAGAAGCGACTTTGTCGGAACCTTTGATGTTGGGAGGACAGAAATTTCGGAGTGACAGTGACAATGAAACTACATACTACACGAAGAAAAGTAATGAGGAAGTCGTTCAAAACTGTAGTCAAATTATAGTTACACTGAGAAACGAAGTAATCATTTTTAAGTAATCTGTTTTGTATGAATTTTATTTTTTCTGTAAAATTTAATAAAACTTATATATAAATTCTGTACTGATAATTAAAAAGTTCTTAAGTCAAAAATATCGATTATTTTTAAACAAACAAATTAACGTACTAAAAGTATTTTAGTACGTTAAAAAACCGATAAAAAGCGATTGAATTTGAGAGTTAATTTCAAAATAGAGATGAAAAGCAGTCGATTTCTATTACTTTTTATCGTTTTTTTTAAGGTTAATAAAAACTTCATCACTCAAAATCTATATTTTGACTCAAGACTTTTTTATTATCAATACAGAATTATACTTATGAAATTTCTATTAACTTTGTCTTAAGTTGCTGACTTTTTTTGTTTCCTGTTGAGGAATTTCTTTAAATGTGAATATCTATTAACCTCCAACACCGCGATATTTTCGCTGCACCTAAAAACTCTGCAGCTGCGGCTAGAATGACTGTATACCCCTTCGATTTCTTTCTATGCATCTGGGGTCTCTAAAACTTCTGGTTGTACTGTACTAAATTCAACTCGCCAGGACATATTAAATTTATGGTAGGAAAGGGTAAAAAGTTGTAATAAAACAGAATAATAAAAATTTATTGTAATAATTATAAACGTATACCCCTTCGATTTCTCATTCTGTGCATCTGAGGTCTCTGAAACTTCTGGTTGTACGGTACTACCTTCAATTCGCCTAGATATATCACATTTGTGGTTCTTCTTCTTTAAGTTCCATCTTCTATCGAAGGTTGGAAATCATCATGGCTATGCGGACTCTGTTGACTGCCGCTCTAAAAAGTTCTGCACTACTGCATTCAAACCATTCCCTTAAGTTCTTAAGCCAGGATATTCTTCGTCTTCTCACATTTCGCTTTCCTCGGATTTTGCCCTGCATAATAAGTTGTAATAATGCGTATTTTTGCCCTCTCATCACATGTCCCAAGTACTCAAGTTTTCGTCTTTTAATAGTTAATATTATTTCCGCCTCATTTCCTATCCTTCTAGTTACTTCCATGTTTGACATTCTTTGAATCCATGATATTCGTAGGATTCTTCTGTAATACCAAAATTCAAAGGCGGCCAACTTATTCAGATGAACTTGTTTTAGTGTCCAAGCTTCCAGACCATAAAGAAGAGTAGAGAACACGTAACATCGAAGCATTCTCAGGCGTAGTTCTAACCTTATATCCCGACAACAAAGAAACTTTTTAAGTTTAATAAATGATGTACGTGCTATTTCAATACGTGTCTTAATTTCTTTGGTTTGGTCTACATCTGATGTTATCCGTGTTCCTAAGTATTTATAATTATTAACATTCTCAATTGCAGTATCTTCAATAGTCAATTGGATATTTGCATGTGCAGATTTAGTCATGATCATGCATTTAGTTTTCTTTAAATTTATCTTCAGTCCGTACTCATGACAGCGTTCATTAAGGCGTTGCATTAGGTTCTGTAAATCATTGTTGTTATCCGTAATTATTACTGTATCGTCTGCAAAACGTAAGTTATTCAAAACTTCACCATTGATAGATATACCTTCTATTGAGTCTGAGAGCGCTTCTTGAAATACCGCTTCATGTAGACATTGAAAAGTAGTGGGGACTGCACGCAACCCTGGCGGACTCCTCTCTGTATTTTGATATTTTTGGTGTGCTGGCTGTCAACTCTTACCTTGGCAGTTTGATTCCAATATAAATTAGATATAATTTTCAGATCACGACTGTCAATATTTTTGCTTTTTAATATATCTACAAGCTTTTTATGTTGAACTTTATCAAATGCCTTTTCAAAGTCTACAAAACATAAGTACATATCCTGATTCATGTCCATGCATCTCTGAGCCAGCACATTCAAGCCGAACAAAGCATCTCTTGTACTCATACCATTTCTAAAGCCAAATTGTGTGTCACTAATCTCATATTCAAGAGTTTTAACAATTCTGCTGTGAATTATTTTCAAAAATGTTTTAAGTGTGTGACTCATTAAAGCTATTGTTCTGTGGTCTGAGCAAGTTGTTGAACTTGGTTTTTTGGGAATTGCTACAAAGCTTGATTGCAGCCATTGTCTGGGGATTGTGGCAGTTTGATATATTAGATTAAAGAGTTCAACCATTACATCAATAACATCTTCATCGATGAGTTTTAATAATTCGATGGGCACCTCATCTGGTCCAGTAGCTTTACCCTCTTTTGTGTTTTTGATGACATAGATGACTTCTTCTCTTAATATTGGTGGTCCAGTATCCTCGGTGATTTCTAATGACAGTTCTTCTCTTTCATCATTAAATAATTGTTGAATGTAATTGGTCCAGTGACATAATCTCTCCTTCATATCAGTAATAATATCACCTTTATCATTTTTAAGGATATTCGTTTTTGTACGCTTTCTAGAACCTGTCATTTCTTTGATTTTTTTGTGTAAATTAAAGCTATCGTACTTTTTATCCAGATCTTCTATTTCCTTGCATCTATCGGAGAGCCACCTCTCTTTTGCCTCTCGAATTTTCTTTCTTTCTACCACATTTGTGGTAGGTAGGGGTAAAAAATTGTAATAAAACACAATAATAATAATAATATAAATAATAGAAATTTATTGTAATTAATACTAATAATAATGTTTATTTAGGAAGCTTAGATTATAACATAGATTTACAAAAAATAAGCATACTGAACACTAAATAAACATGAAAACCACTAAAGTAGAGCTACCATAAAAGTGGAACTTTTATAGTAGCTCTGTGTCTTCTAGTGAAAAAAGGAAAAAACCTGGACAGTTGTGCGACTCACATTATTTTGACATGCAATTTGACGTGAACTTGACATTGGATTCTATGCGACACTTAACAAAATATCCACTTTCACCTCATCTTCAATGAAGTTCTGTTTTCTTTTTAATGGTTTGACATATACAAGTTCTCTAATTTGTGCATGAGTTTTAGACACAGTACCTTGTGGAATATTAGGCAACTGAGGATACATCTGATTAAATAAGTTTGCTACTTCAACGTGACTTCTACAATTCTCCCTGTAACCGATCATCAATAAAATCTCAATTCGGTGGATCTCAGTTAAATCAACAATGGTGTCAACACACCAACAACTGATTGATAACAATCCGCATTCTTTACCGATTTAGTTTAACTAGCAGATTATCTAGACAGTTTTTACCTATTCATGACAAAAGATGTTGTATAAGTGTATTGTTGTCTGTATTTAGCTAATTTAAAATAATACCATAACACGTGATAAATTATTAATTTCAAAATTTCACCTCGTATTATTCATTATAGACCCTACATGATAGGGACACAATTTTTGTTCCATAAGTGGTTTCGACACTATATAAAATTACTTTTATTAATATTTGTGCATCAGAAATTTTAAAAATATTGATTTTCACTTTTATATTTTTCTTTCAGCTATGTCACCTGTTAACCCTTTTACTTCGATAGCCAACTCAGCATTGACCGGTGGTAGTACCACTCCTGGTCCACAGACACCTGGAGTAGAGTCCAACGACGAACTCCGCACTGCCTCAAATTCATCTTGTCAATCACCTCAACCTCAACCATCTTCCTCAACAGCCACGTCGACGTCCAATTCCTCATCTTCCACCAACAGCCAAAGTAAACCACCATATTCCTACGTAGCGCTAATAACGATGGCAATCCAGAGCAGTCATTTGAAAAAAGCAACACTCTCAGAAATATATCAGTACATCACTTCGAAGTTTCCTTACTTCGAACGAAACAAAAGAGGATGGCAGAATTCCATTAGACATAATTTAAGTCTAAATGAATGTTTTATTAAGGTCAGTACAAATTTTTAAGTAATACTTTACATTGCCTCCTTTTTTTTTGGCATTGTACTGGACACAAACTTTAGACGCTTTTTAAAAAAACTGGATAATACAACATGTGGGTATCTTTCAAAATTGTTATAAACGCCGTTTTAAAAATATCTCAGATAAGAGACGGCATACAACAAAAACCAGTGATAACTCTTATCTAATCAGACACATTACATTGAGTAAAAATCACTTTATTTAACAAATTTGCCGGTTGTTTTCCGACTCAACTCAAATGATCAAAATTAAAAATGATTATCGAAACGCTGATCGATTCGAATGAGATTATTATTGACAAGCGACACACCCAAATCAAAAATCGAACATTTCTTGATAATCATTTGATATTTTTATATTTTCTTTTGTTGTTCTTTTTCGAATCGACAATGTGATAAAATGTTGTCTCAAACTGAAATATAAATAATTGTTAAGTTAAGTTGTGTAATAAGAAATTGTTCTTCACTCTGTCATATTCTCCCCACATTTTGACGCATGTCTACTTATTGAAATTCGAACATTGTACAGCAATTCTTTTATACAAAGTCCGACGATTATGTATATTTCGGAGATTGTACATTAAAGGGGTACAATGCTAGAAGTGGACAAGACTTTCCGTACAATACTAGGATTGTCCAATTTCGGACATTGCTGGTAACATATATACCAAAGAATTTTAGAATGCTACATAATTTCTTACCTATGAATGATAACCTGAATGATAATATTTGGATTTGAATTGTATCAGTTGCTAAATTCTGTTTGCAATAACTTTCTAGTTCAAATTATATTTATGTTAACACTCGTTTCGACGTGCAAGTCACAAGGTACAAGGCAATGTCCTTATTGATGAATTGTAGCTTTATTTGTGGGCTTATCAATTTGTTCTTCTATGTCTTCGTATTCGGATTCTATTCTTTCTTTTATTATTCGACCATACAACCTCTCCACTAAGCTGATAACAGTTATTTCTATATAATTAGAGCATTTGCGTTTATCGCTTTTCTTGAATATTAAGCTGATGTATCCAACATTCCAATTATCAGGCATATTTTGTCCTTTTAAGCATTTGTTAAATAGTTGAACTAACATCTTATGTAATATTTTTGGTCCATACTTTACCAACTCAATTGGGATGTCTCAAAGTTCTGCTATTTTACCGTTTTTCGATCTTTTGAGGGCATCGCCTAGCTCTCCGGTTGTTATCTCAATTATTTGTGTATGTTCCGATATTTCTTTCATTTTGATCTCTTGGAATTTACATCTATCCTCTGTTAGTAAGACCTCATAATGGTGTTTCCACTGTTTCAGATCTATTAACTGTAAGTTAGATTTTTCCTTTTCTTCCCTCCATAGAGACATCTTCCTCCTTTCTGGTTGACATCCATTTCTGATTACCAGTTTTCTTCTTGTTTACTAACGGTTGCATATTCTCCGACCACCATTCTTGATTTTTTGTTTCATGTTTGTCTTTATACCCAAAAGCTTCACTTGCAGCCTCATGAATGCATTTTTTAAGTTGCTGGTATAATTCTTCCGCCGATATATTTTCTCGATCCACATTTTGGAATTTTGTGGCCAGTCGTAATTTGTAAAGAAATTTCGTTAAATCTTCTTTTAAGCTTTCTAGGTTATATTTAGGGGATGTTACTTCTTGTCCTTTTTCTATATTCTATACCTGAGTGTTATTGTTTTTGCGATAGTTAACTATCACGTTGGCCATAAGTAAACGTTCAAATATATTATACTCGAATATATAAGAATTTATTCATAGAATTTTGTACGGTGGTCCTTCGAACCGGATGAGCTTAGGTCCAGTTTTTGTAAAACTAAATACAATTTATTGCTAAGACAGCAAAGCAATTTATATTTAATAGATATGGAGGTATTTGTTAACTATTCAAATAATTTATAATTCTTAAAATGCTTTTCCTAGTTAAGTTATTTTTGATTGATTCTATTGTATATGAAATCGTAGAACAATCCACGATCCTTATCAACCATTGAAATGCTAGTTCGTCTACAAGTGATGCACCCTGGGTAACGCTAAATAAATAAGCAAAATTTGGCGGCAGACGAGCGAAACAAATGTCTGCCAACAAGATACATGAAGTGATCACCAAATTGGAGAGATTACCGTAGTTAACATACATAACCCCAGCCACTACATGAAAACTATATTGTGGTAAAGAACCATTCACACTTTATTTATTATATACTTCGTCGTGTATTCTTTCAACAGCCACCGCGAAATATGGAAGAATACTACGAATAATGAAAATTTAGAACCACTAGTCGAATGGTCCGACGAGCACAACACATATCTAGTTGTTAATAACAAAGACAGATGAACATATAAATCAGTTGCCTGGAGAAAACAATTTAACCCAGATCTATGCTTTGTCTTAAAAGATACCAAAGGTAAATCACTAAAACTGCGAGAAGTATGTTTACAGACTTCCCACATAATCAACATCGACCTTTTAATCCCAATAATTGGATCATATCCTCGACCTAGGTGGAATCTTAGAAAAGTAAATTGGAAGAAGTTCTCTGACCAATTAGATCACACCTGCAGCTGAAACAAACAAATCAAATAAAAAAAACAAACCGGCAGGCATGGTCCCCACTGCGAATAATTGAGAAGCTAACCAACTGGCATCCAGACAGTATAACATAATCTCTTAACAAGGTTGCTGCAAAACATGCGAAAATTTCGTAATTCGTAACGCATTTCGTTTCAATTCATTGCAATTTTTAATGTTTACCTTTTGTTTTATAAGACTGGATAAACATTTTATAATGTACATAAATGCTAAGTTCTTATAAGAAAATACCACTTTCACTGTTTTTCTTTATAGGTACCCAGAGAAGGTGGCGGTGAACGAAAAGGTAACTATTGGACGCTTGATCCTCAGTACGAAGATATGTTCGAGAACGGTAATTACAGAAGACGAAGAAGAATGAAGCGACCTTATCGGTCTGCCCAACCTTATCCAAAAGCCTTTTTCGGGGACACCCTTAGCCAGCACGGATTACCGTTACCTAGAAATATATTTACCCCACCTACGTATCCCCCTGCTTATTCCAGGTTAGTATAAAATATTCCACCTTTTATATATTTAAAAAACGTTAAAAATAAAAAGTTATTTTAAACACACCATGTATTACAATAGCCGTGGTCTTCATGTGTCAAGGATATTCAGTTGTGTAATACAAGAATTATATAAATAGTGTTTTCAAAACATGTTTATTTGGTATAACCACGCATATGGGAGCAAGATAATTCTGTTCGTGTGCATAGACATACTCGTGATTTGGAATTATTTGATTAGATCAGATTAGATTTAGTGATCAGAATCCGCATTTGCTCCTCATCTTATGCGGACGTTTATTATATTAATTGGTATCTTGAGTCTACAATATAAAATGATGATCTATTATGCATTTAATGTTAAGTACGTGTGGAGGAGATGTCCAAGTTTCTTTGTGTATATCTTTTAGAGATAAGTGTGGGCTGGCAATCACCATGTTAACCGTTTAACAGGTAGAACTATTTTTTTGTAAAAATAGTTTTTGAAGAGTAAGCAGTAATTCTTTGTGCATCATTAACAAGACAAAAAATGTTTAAAACATTTTTTCTTTGTTAGAAGGCCTTTGTGTAATCCACAAAGCCCATAAGCATAGGAGATTTGTCAGCTGTGATTATCGCCCCCAGTTATTTAAACTCCTTTACTACTTCGAAGTTGTGATCATTAATACTGATGTTCTGCCTAACTCTTGATCTTGGATTTTTGGTTACTACCATGTATTTCGTCTTTTCTTCATTTATTCGGAGACCCAGAATACCTGTACCTTTCCTCAAGCTGAGAAAACACCTCTCTCACGTCTCTTGTAGAATGCGTGACTATATCTATGTCATCAGCACAAAGCCAGCAATAGTTTTGATCCTTGATCAGCAAATCGACTTACTTACTTCTAAATTTAGAGAATTATAACAGACAGAAACAATTTCTACTTTTCTGTGAAATTTTCAAAGTGATCTTTTGAAAATTAAATCTAACAATATACAATACTAGACATTCAAAAATATTAAAACACGGTCTTTCTTTTCAGATACGATAATTGGCTTGGCCAAACTCAACTAGCCTCTTATACCACTTGCAATACAGCAGCATATCCTCAGCAAGGATATCCTTCCCCCGCAGCTTTTAGTACGTGTAGCGTACGACAGGACGCCGCAACCAGATACCCTCCTCCGTACTGGCCTCCCGAGGGAGATTATTCTCCAGGACCGCACGGATCTCCTCCGACGGATACCCAATTGATGCTGCAGTGGTGACTGTTATTGAAAAAAGGCAATGTGATTTAAATTGGGATAGTGAAGTGATCACTTCTCCTAGTGAAATGTTTATATGAATTTTATAAAATAATTGTTTTTCTTGTGATGATTTTAATGAGGTGAACCAAGTGTACGATTTTAGTGAAAGGTAGGATTACATTCTGTATCAGAAATGAATATTTCAACACTATTTTATACTATTCTCAAATCCAAGGACTATAATACAATGTGAGTAATTCTTATATTCACTCTGTGTATGTATAATATAGAATAAGCGAAGAAATATTCTTCATAATCGAATGTGTTTATACCTGATTCTATTAAGGATAGATTTCGTATTATCTGCAGACTAATATTAATATTATACACTGACCGGAGGCCTATGTTGATCAGTGAATGTTGGGCTGTTTCGCGTTTATTATAGGAGTTGTCTATTATAGAGCAGTGTAGGTATGCAGTTAGGGGAGGCCTATGTCGAACAGTGGATGTTGGGCTGTTTCACGTTTATCATCTAATAGCAGACGTATTATACAGTTATGGGTATATTTCAATAACTGGATATCAACTTATATACCTTCATGTCCTCTCTATGAACTGCTTTCTTTTTTCGTTTAAAGGTTTTAACATTATTTTCGATTATTGTACTAATACGAACTAGTCACGCCATCTTACGGGACGTCATGTTATCTTGCTTCGCTCTATGTGACGTATAAGATCGGTCGCATTGTTAAGGTTAGGTTCGCTTTTGTATTAGGTTTGTTCGTAGAACCACAGAACACTAATCACTTAGTGTTCTGTGGTTGTTCACAAATTGTCATAAAATAGTCTATTAGATTGTAATTTGTGGGCCTATATAACAATAAGACAATTATATGGCCTATATGACAATTTGTGGGCCTTACCTTGTCTGTTTAAACTTTTAAAACTTTTATACCTTTTTATTCAACTTACTCTTTTTGAAATAAAACCACATACATATAATATTGGCATAATTATTGTAATTTCCAACATCTACTTTGTTTATCTTTATTAGACAACACCCTAATATGGGTTTTTATCATTTCAGCATTTATTTAACTTTGTATCAAGACCTGAAGATGCTTTGCATATTGTAGAAAGCGAAAACGGTCGTCTGATAGTTAAATTAAATTGATTGTGAGTAAGTCTTATTTATTATTTCTTTACCTATTTTAAACAAATAAACTTAATACTGTGACTAAACTAAACCAATAAATATACTACATAACCTATACTGTATAAAAATTATCTATATAATAGACTAAATTTCAAAATATTGTCGCTGAGAAAAATTTCCGAAAAATAGGAATACTACATACACATTAAACTAGTAGGTGAAGAAGGATAGTTTATTTTTCAATTGATCTGCACTGCCCAGTTTTCTCAGCTATCACTAACGACAGGCAGACGTCACGTTTTCATGGCAACCGTGAGCGCTTGTGCAGATTCCGCATTTCAAAAATGATATTCACCTATTCCTGAATCGTACACGGCTAGTGACACAGGTCAGGACTTTACCGTCAAGTACCTACCGCTAATAAAGCTAGTTATATTTTTAATTTTTAGATTAATAAAAAGAGAATAAATAATTAATTTCAGAATTTAGATATAATAATGTTGCTTTTATTTTTTATTTATTTGTCTCAATTTAATTATTTTTTTGGTGAACCTCACCTTCACCTACTTCACCTGGCTGGCCGCCGCTTGGTATATTGTTAATTTCAGATAAAAGAATATTAATAAATAAATACAAAATATGCTACATTTGGTTCACCTCATTTCGACGTTTTGTACAAATAGGGGAAGTGTATATAGACTTTAGTTACAAGAATTAATATATTTGAAATTTGTCGAACGTTGCAAACTGTTACGTGACCGTTTTATTTTTATTACTGAGTTATCGTCGAATTTTTTGTGTTCAAATTAGAAAATAAGTTTTAGAACAAACTGTATAATACTTACTTCCATATATATGCAATCATAAAATTATCGTACGTCGCAATACACTAGTTACTTAATGGCAGTGTTATACTAATACACTCATAAACATATCTTGGTAACTTTTTGCATTTATAATAAATACTACTACTGATTTTGTACTATATTTTAAAGTATATTAAAAATAATTGTAAAGGTTCAGCGTTCTAATAATAGATATTCTACTGTTAGTATAATAAAGTATTTACCTTTAAAAATGGTTTTACAGAAAAACATATATTTCACTACATTAATGCCATATCTGTGTTGATCTTCGTAATCCTAATTTTTCAAAAGTTTTTGTACAATTTTGGAAGTAACCTGGAAAAAGCAATTAAAACAATAGTTAGAGCTAGCTGCAAACAATATTACGTGAAGTTAGGTAAATGTTATCTTACACAAATACAGATAAATTATCTTGATAAACGAAATAAATAAATATCTTCAGAAATACTCACATTTTATTGGTGAAAATTGGTAAAAATAAAATGTTGCCTTCCTATATGACGCAAACATAAAATATAATATTTTCTTATAAACATTTCAAACCAAAAAAAATCTGTATTTCAGTTCATTGCGGTGGCGATCTGTCACTTATGTGTTACTTGAGTCTTCTTGTTCTTGTAACCTTGAGTGACAATGTGCACACTGGAGTTGCATGTTCACCACAAATATATCGTTTAGAGTTCTTGCAAACGTTTTTGGTCAACCTGGACTTGGTCCTGGAGCTTCTTCATAGGGCTCTTCGGTTGATCTAAATCTGCTGAGCGCTTCAGAAAGAGAATGTGGTATACCTTGTGTCATAAAACTTCTTTTTAGTAATTGTGATAATGCTAACTCATGGCCTAGTTTCCGATTAAAATCAGTTGGGCATTAATGCCTGCAACGTTCAGTATGGAAAAAAAAACGACCATGGACCAACGAGGTGTGTTTCTAGCAACGTTCTAGAAAGCGCAAGCTTATCGACAACGTCGACATCTGACTTGGTTTTATTATAATATGTGATCATGTCTGGTTTGGTAGCTTTCCTGACTGACGTATGATCTATGGAATCATCGTAATGTTGAGAAGATATAACAAAAACATTTCGATTTCTTTTTGGTACGTAGGAAACAATAGTGGAGTGTTTCTCCAAAACCACATATAGTTGACTGTGGTGGTCGCCCTTTTACATTTAGCAGATCTACTGGCAGTTCCCTTTATTTTTTTATTGTGCAAGGCATACGACAGTCTATTACTTTTTAATTCGTTAACAAGTTGCACATCTTTAAACCAATTATCTGCCGTTATATTACGCCCCGTTCCATAAATTGGTTGTGCCAATCTTCCAATTTCCAGGCTATAACTATAAAAAGTAACTGCATCACACATAGCATAAATTTTTACTCCGTATTTGGATGGCTTTGAAAGGATATATTGTTTGAACCTGCAACGTCCCCTCAAAGCCTACAGTTTTTTGCCAATGGTCACACACTGTCATATGAATAACCATATTTACAATTATGAACAAAATCGTCGAAGAGTTCACGAATCTGCGCAAAATGTTATCAACAGATTTGCTTTCAGGTCTTGTGATGCAGTATTTGAAACGCAGGCATCTGATAAGAAACTTAAAACTTCTAAAGCTCATAACCAGTCGAAATATTTTCACGCCGTGTCCATCTATACCCCAAAGATCCTTCAATATCTTTTCCTGCAAGTTCAATTGCAAGTTCCTGCTAGATATAAAAGGCCTATGAAGGTCTTGAGTTCCGTCATAACCGTGTCCCTTACTTCAAGATGAATGTACTGGTTTGTGAACTTGACTATTGTTTGTAGCATTTTATCAGAAAATATCTGACTCCAACATTCTATATGTAACTTAGCTGGTCGTGCTTCATGTATTACTCCTGGGAGACCTGTAACCAGGTTATGTGGCTTAGTGCGTCACTTCTTCGCTCGCGGTGTTTTCGTTCATCTAGTGGTCTTATATAAATTGTCGTGTAAATCTGGTTCTTCCTCTGTCCCAGTCTCTACAATATCAGAGTCACCAAGTCTTTCATCCATTGGCTGATTTCCGCATCTGTGTCCGGTTCATCCTCGAAATCTTCCACTTGGTTTGGGGCATCTTCATTTTCGTCCTCTTCTAACATAAATTTTCGAAGATCTATATCATTCGGATTATTTAGGTTATAAATCTGCTTTGCAGCCATTATACTGAAAATAAAAATATAAAATAACACTGTAATCTAAGAATAATACTTACCTATAATAAGTAGACCGAAAATAGCCTTAAATACGACCAAAGTAAAACAACACTTACGCGTTATGTCGCAATGTATCAATATGATACAATACGCTTGTATGTAAATACAGTCAATCACTAAGACATTACGAATACGAATGAGCGGTAGACTAAATCGGTCTAGGAAGGTGCTATGAAGGTGGGTTCTCCTTACTTTCGGGTTCAATATTAGTATTGAAAATTCAATCAAAAGACTGATATTTTTTGTACACACTTATGACAAGTCGAAAGAAAATGCAAAAAAGTATTTTTGAAGTGTGTATATTTTAGGCAATTCCTAGCTGAGCGCTTTCGGCTTTACAAAGCCATCATCAGAGCTATGCTACAATAAAATGTTCTAATAAGTACTAATTGGTAAAGATTGTAATTTTTAACTTACGTCAATTTTTAAATACCACTACAAAGGAGAGATCTCATTTCCTTAAGTTTCACAATTATGATTTTGTAGAAGTTGGAATTTTTAAAACATATAAATAAACATATAAAAGGTCGACACTGGACGTCACAAACACGTTAAAAAATTGAAAAATTTTTTGTCATGGTACGGGTTTAAGACCCGACCATCTATTGATGTGAGGATGTAGACTGAATAGAACTAGTGAAATCAAATGTCGGTCCTTTTTAAACGATTTTTCAAAAGTGACAGGTGACAAATGTCATATATAGGAAATAGAGATTGTTTTTTAAATTCTTACAAAATTATTTAGTAGTTTGGAATACTACTAGTCATAAAAGAATAAAAAAAGTCATAAAGTCATCAAGACTTTCTAAAAATTAAGTTTTTAAAATTAAATTTTATGTGTTCATCACATCATACAGAATGACATTAATTGTAAATTCACTCAAGTCATTGCTCAAGGTCAATGTATGTTCAATCTGACAGCTATCCTTAAGGAACAAGGGCTCAAATTGTTCAACAACACTATAAAGAAGAAACCTGGTATTAATGTTATGTTATCTGATACTTAAGTGTATTAAGAATTGTATGTCTTGATGGAAAATTGTAAGAACTTTGCATAAAAAATTTTTTTAAGAATGTATTTTCATGTTTCAATTAAGAACAACTGTCAAATGAATTACAAAATGTTGTAAATTTTAATAAAGTTTAAAATTTGTTTAAAAAATAAAAGTATGAAAAATATATAACAAGATTGCATGAGGTCACCCTTCTTCCTCTAAAGTCTCCCATAATAATTTAAAAAGAGGTTTATAGTTGCAATTGAGGTTGATTTGTGTGTTTAAGCAACAATCAGGGTTTATTTTTCATTTCTTTGGATATCTCTAGAGTCTTCCAAGAGATTCATGAGTCTAAAGTTTTTATTAGGAATGTTGTGTAAAATTTTACTGTTTTCAGAAGGAGAAAAAGAATGATTATTAAATTTAATGTGATTATCCAAAGTTTGATTTTTCTGGGTTATTGAGGTGTTCTTTGATTCTTTGATTCAGAGTTCTCATTGTTTCTACCTACATAAGTCATATTACAATCACCACAGGAAAGCTTGTAAATACCACTTCTGTTTAGTTTGTCAACTTTGTCTTTGGTCTTGCTGAAGATGGACTTGATGTTATATTTGGTTTTAAAGGAGATGTTTAAGTCATTAATTTTATTAACAAGTACTCTTGAAATTTTTCTGAAATTGGTCCTAAGTAAGTTAAGGATCTATATATGGAAGTAGTGTTGGATTTGTTATCAACATTAAAAGCTTGGTTTAGTCTCTTTTTGAGTATAGATTTTCTAATGACTTTATCAACAGTAGTAGAAGGAAAACCATTGTTGTTTGCTATCTGTTTAATGATGGAGATTTCTTTATTGTAATTTTCTTGAGACATAGGGATATTAAGAAGTCTGTGGACATAACATTGAATAGCTGCCATCTTGTGTTGAAAAGGATGATTTGATGATGTTGGTATCATATGGTCAGTTTGAGTAGGTTTTCTGAATATTGAAAATTCTAGTGTAGGCAAAGAAGAAAAGGAGGAAGTATTCTTTTTGATAGTGATAGTGAAGTATTCTTTTTGATAGAACTATCAAAAAGAATACTTCCTCCTTTTCTTCTTTGCCTACACTAGAATTTTCAATATTCAGAAAACCTACTCAAACTGACCATATGATACCAACATCATCAAATCATCCTTTTCAACACAAGATGGCAGCTATTCAATGTTATGTCCACAGACTTCTTAATATCCCTATGTCTCAAGAAAATTACAATAAAGAAATCTCCATCATTAAACAGATAGCAAACAACAATGGTTTTCCTTCTACTACTGTTGATAAAGTCATTAGAAAATCTATACTCAAAAAGAGACTAAACCAAGCTTTTAATGTTGATAACAAATCCAACACTACTTCCATATATAGATCCTTAACTTACTTAGGACCAATTTCAGAAAAAATTTCAAGAGTACTTGTTAATAAAATTAATGACTTAAACATCTCCTTTAAAACCAAATATAACATCAAGTCCATCTTCAGCAAGACCCAGTGGCGGCTCGTGACATCTGCTATAGGGTGTGCTGCATGAACCACGGTCAATATAAAATAATAGAAATAGAATAACATACGAAAACAAAAACAATAAAATTAGCTTTAATACTAATTAATAGTAACTAATAACGACATGCTATAAAAATCTGATTAACTTACATTTATTGCATTTTTCTAAATTGGAAATTAATACGCCGGTCCTTTTTTGTCGCAAACTTTTCGATTACTTTATCGTTAAAGTTCGGTATTGAAGCGATGAACTTTTTTTCTATCGAGAGTGTGGAAAGGGCTGTTAATCTGTCTTCGCACATTGAATTTCTTAAAAATGTTTTGATCCGTTTTAAAGTTGAAAAACTACGTTCAGCTTCTGCTGTGGTCATTGGCGTAGTCACCAGAATTTGTATCAACTTTTTGGTTTCTGTTAATGTGTCCTCTAAATTATTAGAAATTATAAATTTTAGTAAAGGCACTGCACCTTTTAGATTCAATTGATGGGCGTAACAGTGCACAAAATGAGCAGTTTCATATTTTCTCTTAATTATTGTTTGCACTCCGCCATGTATCCCACTCATAACAGCTGCTCCGTCATAACTTTGTGCAATGAGCTTATTTTTGTTATTCTTTAATATTGGGTCTAAAACATTCAAAATTGTGTTAGCTAAGGTTTCAGCATCATGTTTTTCTGGAAGCAAAAAAGTCCAAAACCTTTCAACTGGAGCACCGTTTTTTACATAACGAAAAACAATGACCATTTGAAATTTCATAGAAACATCCGTTGTCTCATCAGCTATCACTGCTAAAAATGGGGCTTCATTGATTTCGTTTAAAATCTCCTCAGCGTATACTTCTAGCATGCAATCCAAAATATCATTTTGTATTGTTTTTGAGGTACCTTTGAAAATTGTCGCATTTGTAAGGTGTTCACTAAGTGTTTTATCAAGTTCAGCAGAAAAATTCACTAAACCACGAAAAATTCCAGGGTTATCTGATGTTTCAGATTCATCGTGTCCTCGTAAGGCGAGCTCAAAAGCCCCACAGAATTTTATACAGTCAATTATTTATTATTTATTAATTATTAATAAAAACCAGAGAATTACGAACACACATTAAATTTATTGTCTCCGAAGGCTCAGGTCAAAAAATCAACACAGATGTTGGCCTACTGGTGTGAAAGCGCTCGCAGACAACAATACGAATATAGTATTTTTAGGAAATAAAAATATATAGAGGGTTTTATACACGAGAATATTTGATTTAAACGAAACAAAGAAATTCCTAAAATGCTCAAACTAAAAATTGTTGGAGACATAATTAGATCGAAAATTGGGAAAATCTTAAAATTATAACAGAACAAGACTTCAAAATAAAAACATGATTGCAAATAAACAAACTTACATTAACATAACTTCAAATATTTGCTGTCTTTTTCACCAAACAAACTTACATTAAATTATGAAAAAACTAAATGCTCATCTACTTTTTGCTATATACAAAAGTTGTCTGTCAATGTTTAATTCGTTACATATAAATAACAAAGATCAAATATATGGATCGGAGTACACAACATATTTAGGGAATAAATATTTAAATGGGAATTACAAATAAAAAATATTAAAACTTTATTTATTGTATATCTCAATATTTAGTGACAATTTTGTGACTTAATCAGGAGAAAACTGTAAATTTATTAAGATGAGATATTGACAAAAGTTAAATACTTCATTATTTACAATACACTTCGAATATACTAATACTCTTATAGTTGTAAGTAATGAAGTATTATTTATAAATACAAATATATTTCATGTGCAATATTTCATATTTATTGAAAGTCAACATAAATGCTAAATTTTATTTAAGAATTTATATTGTGTAATATGCCCACTGACTATTAAAAAAATAAGGTGCTTTCCTGTCATTTTCACTCGTTGGCGGCTTGCCCACGCAAGATGAAAGGAGTGTCGCTTCTCTGCGTTCGTAGTTCTCTGGCACAGATGCAACGGTCACGAATAACTGTCGTGAATTGCAGCTCGCAAACACATTTCCGAGGCCGTTAATCAGCCGATTGCCGAAGCACATCGGCTAAGATCGCCGTTTGCCTAATAAATGCATTTAAACCGCTGCCAGTGTTTCGGTTGTTATCGACGCGGCTTCACTGGAGCAGCAAATACGTAAAAAGATTGCTTCACTGGAGCACCAAATACGTAAAAAAATTATACGGTTTCACTAGAGGAGTAAATACGTAAAAAAAATAATATTAATCATCGTTGTTGGTGAATTATTATTAACAGTTTATGTTTAATATGATAATATGGCAGATTTGAAATAAAACTATATTAATTATTCTTTAATAATTAAGATTTGCTATGGTTGTTTGGTAGTTCTGCAGCTCAGCAGCACATAAAGAAAAGCCGCCACTGGCAAGACCAAAGACAAAGTTGACAAACTAAACAGAAGTGGTATTTACAAGCTTTCCTGTGGTGATTGTAATATGACTTATGTAGGTAGAACAATTGAGAACTCTGAATCAAAGAAAGCAAAGAACACCTCAATAACCCAGAAAAATCAAACTTTGGATATCACATTAAATTTAATAATCATTCTTTTTCTCCTCTGAAAACAGTAAAATTTTACACAACATTCCTAATAAAAACTTTAGACTCATGAATCTCTTGGAAGATCTAGAGATATCCAAAGAAATGAAAATAAACCCTGATTGATGCTTAAACACACAAATCAACCTCAATTGCACTATAAACCTCTTTTTAAATTATTATGGGAGACTTTAGAGGAAGAAAGTGGAGACCTCATGCAATCTTGTTATATATTTTTCATACTTTTATTTTTTAAACAAATTTAAAACTTTATTAAATTTACAACATTTTGTAATTCATTTGACAGTTGTTCTTAATTGAAACATGAAAATACATTCTTAAAAAAATTTTTTATGCAAAGTTCTTACAATTTTCCATCAAGACATACAATTCTTAATACACTTAAGTATCAGATAACATAACATTAATACCAGGTTTCTTCTTTATAGTGTTGTTGAACAATTTGAGCCCTTGTTCCTTAAGGATAGCTGTCAGATTGAACATACATTGACCTTGAGCAATGACTTGAGTGAATTTACAAATTAATGTCATTCTGTATGATGTGATGAACACATAAAATTTAATTTTAAAACTTAATTTTTAGAAAGTCTTTGATGACTAGTAGTAATTCCAAACTACTAAATAATTTTGTAAGAATTTAAAAAACAATCTCTATTTCCTATATATGACATTTGTCACCTGTCACTTTTGAAAAATCGTTTAAAAAGGACCGACATTTGATTTCACTAGTTCTATTCAGTCTACATCCTCACATCAATAGATGGTCGGGTCTTAAACCCGTACCATGACAAAAAATTTTTCAATTTTTTAACGTGTTTGTGACGTCCAGTGTCGACCTTTTATATGTTTTTTATATGTTTTAAAAATTCCAACTTCTACAAAATCATAAATTGTGAAACTTAAGGAAATGAGATCTCTCCTTTGTAGTGGTATTTAAAAATTGACGTAAGTTAAAAATTACAATCTTTACCAATTAGTACTTATTAGAACATTTTATTGTAGCATAGCTCTGATGATGGCTTTGTAAAGCCGAAAGCGCTCAGCTAGGAATTGCCTAAAATATACACACTTCAAAAATACTTTTTGCATTTTCTTTCGAATTGAAAATTCAGCTTGTATCATTTTGATACACATGCGACCGACGGAGGGTTAAAATAAATTTCTCGACACCTGTAATAGTGTTATATATAAATAAATTCAGAACGATATTTTTTAAAAGTTTATGAAACTTGGAAATATATTTTAATTTTCGATATGTGTTATAATATTATGTACGGGGTTGTCCTCTCAAAAAAAGTCCACCCTATCTAATATTTGGCAATATTTATTTGATTTTGTCAAATTGATAAAACAGACAGATTGGTATTCCAAAGAAAACATTTTTTAACGACATAAATACTAAACCAAAATGATTGTTCATAGTTTTTATAATATTTTATGATTCAGAAAGTAGTTAGGATGGGGAGGCATAGAAAAGAAAAACAATGTTATTAACAATGTTCACTGCTGGCTCTATTGTAATAAAACTATAAACCAAATTTCATATTAATGTATAAAAATAAAATTAATGTATACATATTTAACAATATCATTTATTTTAAGACGCTGAAAGTAAAAAAAAATATATTAATTTTTTAAATTCCGTCCGACATAAACGTTAAAGATATTCAATTTTCTTTAGATGTAATAGAATTCTGTATTTATGTAATTTAAATTGTATAGTTATTATTAGTAAATATAATTTCTATGTGAAAATATGTTTTATTTCATGCCTTTCTAATTCGACCAGACTAAATTTTATTCATAATTTTTAAAAGAATTCGTCCAATCTGAGCGTTAAGTGATCCCTGCGTAGACACTTTTCAAATAGATTATTCGATATCGGAGACATTCTTAAAAGGCACGTTTTGTTTTTTCGGCTAGCCGATCCCAACCTTGACTTTACTTGTAAAAATCAACGGAAATATTGGTTGATTAGCAACCAAATATACATTTCTTTCCATATGAACTTAATTACCAAGTACGGCGAATTTAAATTTGCCGATGTTTCATTTGGATTGGTGATTGGTCGCGAACTGTACATTGCGAGCGTGGGACGAAATGTTATTTCATATATGTAGTAAAGTGAAGTCCACAAGGAATGAACTTGTTTTTTCGTTTTATTTTCTAAAGAAATACTGTGATACGTTACGTCTGCCGTAAATAGTTAAAGGTTAAAGGGTTTTTTGACATATCAGAAGTTTTTTTTTGATCAAAGTGTAAACAAATTCAGGTAAATTAACCTGAAAAATGCAAGCCATGGGAGAAACTGTAAGTATTGATAAGTCTGATATTGTAAATTATATTTTGCATAATGGGTTTTCATCTATTCCATACGAAGAACAAATTGTTATTAACAATAAGGGGCGTCCTTTGCCTAAAATGTCCCGGCTTATAAATATTAGTGCGGGTAAGGAAAGTATTAGATCATTTTCAGATAATTGGTACAGCAAGTACTCATGGCTTACCGGGAGTAAAATAAAAAACAAACAATTCTGTTGGCCTTTTATTTCGACAAATAGGGGCAAACATCAAAAATCCGTGGTGTGAATCTGGTTACGATAATTTAAAGGAATTATTTGGGGCTTTACATAAACATCATATTTCGAAACATCATACTTACAGCCAGATTAAAATTAGATTTATTGGAAAACAAAATATCTATGTTTCATTAGATAATGGCCAACGTGAAAATGCTATTAAACATAACGAAATTGTAAAAAATAATCACGCAGTTTTACGTCGTTTAATTGATATTGTAATTTTTTTAAGTTGTCAGGAATTATCTTTTAGGGGACACGATGAACCGTAGCATTCGTTAAATCAAGGTAATTATAGAGAACTAATAAAAATGTTTAAGAAATACGATTTGGAATTTTCTAATTTACTTTCTGATTCGAAGACATTTAGCGGTGTATCTAAAACAATCCAGAATGAATTAATAGAATCAATTAGTTACATTTTGAGTAACGTTATTGAATCTGAGATTCAGGAAACCATTTGCTTTTCACTAGAAGTAGATGAAACTACCGACATATCATGTCATTCACAATTATCAACTGTTGTTTGATACGCGTTACGTGGTAATATCTATGAGAGGTTTTTAGGTTTTAACAGACGTGAGTAAAAGCCATAAGGCAGAAACATATTTTTGGTGTTTTAAAGGACAGATTAAAATTTTTTGATATCAAAAATAAATTGGTAGGGCAAACTTATGACGGCGCTGCCGTGATGTCTGGTGAATTAAATGGTCTCCAGGCAAAAGTTAAAACTATTGCACCGCAAGCTTTATTTACTTATTGTCATGCGCATAGAATGAATTTAGTTTTTCAAGATACATGTAAAAAAATTAAAGAATGTCGTCTTTTTTTGCCAGTTTAAGCGGATTTGCTTCATTTTTCTCAAGCTCGCCTAAACGGACTAATGTTTTAGAACGGTTTGTTTCGAAAAAAATGCCAACAGTTTGTCAGACGCGATAGAATTTATAAATCTCGGTTAGTTTTCACTGTAGCAGATTTTCGTGAAAAGCTTTTGGAAGTTTTTTTATTTTATTATTGAATGTGACGATTTTGAAAGTGATGATATCTCGATCCGTGAAGCAATCGGTTTGAAAACTTTATTAAATGATTACTCTTTTAACATACTTTTAAATATTTTTCAGAAAGTGTTTACTCAAACCGATTTGATATTCAATATTGTTCAAAATCAGTTAACTGACATTATTCATTCCAAAAATAGAATAACAAGACTGGTGCAAAATCTCAGAGATTTTCATATTGATAGTAATTTCCAGTATATACGCAGTGACGTTTTGGACTCGCTTGATATTTCCGAACCCACCAAAAAAAAGACAAAGGCATGACACAGAATCAGATCTCGAAAAACGAGTATATTTTGAAATTTTGGATACTATTATTATGCAAATAGATACTCGTTTTTCGAATTTTGAAGATTTGCAAATTTTTGACCTCTTTGACGATTCAAAATTTAAAAGTTACGCCAAAGAATTTCCAAGATATTTATTAGACAGTTTAATTAAAAATTATCCATCATTCTTTAATAAAATAAAATTAGAAAATGAATTAAAAGTTTTATATGCTGATTCAAATATTTTCGGAAGATGGGATAAGTTACAAGATACGTATAATTTTATATACTGCAATTCATTACAACAAACTGTTACCGAAATTAATAAATTATTGTCATTAATTCTCTCATTACCCACCAACGTCTGCCTCAAATGAACGAGATTTCTCTTGCCTCAAAAGAATCAAAACTTATTGTCGAAATACCATGAAACAAGAGAGAATGTCAAGCTTGTCTCAAATGTCAATAGAAAAAAAACTTTTAAAATCTCTCCAAAACTCTAATAAATTTTACGATGACGTTATTACCCATTTTGCTACTTCCAAACAACGTAGACTAGAGTTAATTTATAAACATGTTTTGGTTCTAAATTTATAGAAAAAAACAAAAAAAAAACAAAAAACAAGAAAACAAAAAATCTCATATGATGATTGAAGTCTTTATTAGACGGTATACCTATCTGAGTAGATAAAAATACCTTGCCGACCTTGTCTCTCAAGCCACGAGCCGCCACTGCTGTCTTCGAAAACAAACAATTACGACTATTGTAACACATACTGAATTTTAATAGAGTGAAAACTTTGAAGTCAAATATCTCAAAATCAATTTTTGGCGTTTTGGTCTAGTGATGCGTAACGCCGTCCAGTTATAGTGTCAGACATTATTATAATTCCAGATGAAGAGACAGTACTTGTAACAATTTTGACATCATTTGCGAACATCTGCTATGCCTACTGGTATACCGTTAGTGCCCAGCTAATTTGGAAAAGACGGATCTGTTCCTAATTTATATATTCGTATTAATAGATGACCTGTTGACAAATGTATTAATTATAACAAGCATAATAGCAGGTTTGATTTATTTTACGTTTTGTATAAATTAATACTTCCCAAATCCAGCAAAGCAGTAAAGAACTTGAGGATTGGGTATAATTGGTATATTTTTAGGAAAAAATTGCAAAAGTGGGAAATTGTTATAAATATTTTCTTTTTATAATTTATTAAGACAAATAATAATATTTTTGAAGCGAGGCTTCTATACGGGCGTTGTATTACTTTTTTTCTACAGTAAAATGCTGAGGCGAGCGTCACAGAACTAGCACAAAGAGGCGAAGGGGTCACGGCTAGCGTCACAAAATAGCGGTTCTTAGGGGAGGAGGGTCTGGTTTAGCAGGTAGGCGTTCGGCATACACTCAGCGACTAAAAAAAAGTTGAAACGATAAGAAGACTTCGTGCCCAAAGACTATACAGCAGTAGACAGTTACGGGGTCCCGAGTTAAGCAGGCAGCACAAGTTTAATCGCCTAAATTGGTGTCTTCAATACCAAAACAGGAACATTAAAAATTGGCAAAATGTGCTTTTTTCAGACGAAACCAGGATTTGCTTAAAATCATATAACCCATGAATTCGTGTACTTAGAGGGCGAGGAAGACATACAATAACGAAAACAGCCAGATCGGTTCGCAGATATAAAGGAGGAATTGTTCTGGTCAATTAATATGGTCGGTGAAAAAACTCCACTAATTTCCATTTAACTAACTTTAATAGCTCGCAGGTGTATTGATTTGGTTCTAGAATCTGTAGTTAGACTCTAAAAAAAGTGCAGTGGAAAAAATTTAATTTTCATGTATGATAATGCATCTCCACATTACCAGCAGAGTCACTACAGACTTCCTTGAAGCAGAAGATATCACATTTCTGTAGTCGCCTGCTTGCTCACCCGAGCTTTACTCTATAGAGCATTTTTGGGATATGTTTAAAAAAGAATTTGACTTCGCCGGTATAATTCACAAAATACCGTACAGCTAGTACAAGCTGCTCTTGAAGAAAGGAAGCAACCTACCACAATAAGATATTGACAAATTGTTTAGGAGTATTCCTATGCGATAAGACCTAGGCTTAGTAACACCGACTTCCAAAAAAAAAACGTAAATAAATAAAAACAGTTTAAACATTATTCCTTGCACATTGACATTGTGTATGCTATTAACTTTAAACAAATAATTTCAATTTTATTATTTTAAGAATTTATGTGTTTCTTTAATTTTTATGCATTGGTGATTAAATTGATTTAAAATAAATATTCTTTGACTTCGTCGGTTGGTCTTTTAATTCGATTAAAATAATAAGAAATATCAGATGATTCCATATAAGTTTGGTTGTGGGTATGTATATATACTATTGGAACCTTAAAGTCAAAACGCTTAAGTTTCTCGCTTCAAAATAAAAAACTGCTGGGCCATAAATACATATTTTCTGACCACATTATAATAGATTTCCTTCACGATGAAAAAAAGCGCTACCCATGGAACCTATCTCATAGGTTTAAAAGAATAGTAGCCAGATAAGTTGTATTTAGGATTAAAGGAAAAAAAAATTATACTGCAAAGCATGTAGTATACTGTACTAATTACACGACAAATTAGATCTTTTACGATAATTGGTCAAAACTACATTAAACTGTATAAAAAGTATGCATCACTGCGGCCTGAAAATTTCACAGAAAACCGATTTTTTATCAAGTACCAAAATGGAAAGTGTTACCGAAGCGTCATGGGAATACATTCGATCAGCGCAGTAGCCCAAAAAGTAGCTAGTTATTTAAATTTAAATGATGCAAGCGCATACACGGGTCACTCTTTACGACGAACTTCAGCAAACACTTTTAATTGATGGAGGCGGAAATCTAGAATGCCTCAAACGATATGGGGGCTGGAAATCAAGCACGGTTGCCGAAGGATATATAGAGGATTCAATAAGAAATAAGAACGATAATGCTCAAAAAATTTTAAAACCCTCATGATTCGCCAACATCGGGAATTATTGCTGAAACTTGTTCTCGACCATCAGTATCTTCAACAATTACCAATGCGTATCAAGAGTCGGGAACATTTTTGCACGGTTTCAATTTTGAAAATGCCTCATTAACTAATTGTACTTTTAATATTACTATAAAATAAAAATGATGTTTAATTGTTGTAAATGACATTTGTATTGTTGCTTTGTGACATGTTTCATATTGTTGCCATGACAATATTTTTCCCTCCGCCGTAAAGAAATGGGAAAAAAACTGCTGCCGGCGGAGACATCAAACTTTGACAGGATCAAGTTAGATAAGTAAATGTCATCATTATTTGACGTTTGAAGAAAAAAAACATTTACCGCGAGACTTTGACAGCTAAATGTTTACATAACAAATATTATATTTAATCAACTGTTTACTGTTAAATTAAATTTAAAGATGGTAAAAAATTGATATCATAAAAAATTTTGTAAATTTACTAATTTATTAAACTAGTTCAATTTCTTATTGGAATGGAGTATTGGAAATGATTATAGATATACCGTATTAAATTTATTAATGTACTTAAAAAACAAATCCCATAAAAAATAATTTATCGTTGTCACAAATGTCTCCTGATATTTAGATTAGGAAATAGAGGAAACACTTTTCCACGGCTGCTGCTAGCATTTTCGAAAATAAACTAAACAGATCCGTAATACAGTTAATATTAATAGACGACTTTGGAGACAAATCCCGAAACAGGTTGATTTTTATTTTTAAATTATGATTTTTTGCCTTATATATCACACTAGTGGCGATATCCGTCTGGGCGTGATGACGTAATCGATGATTTTTTAAAAACGAGAATAAGGATCGTGTGGTAAGATATTTAATTCACTTCTCAGTGATACATTAACATAATTAATTATACAAGGTGGCCAAAAAAGCTATAATTTTTTAATTAAATTAATTTACACAAGAAGTGTGCATGATATATTTGGAATTCATTTACATCGAATCAATATTTAAACACATCTATGCTGCGAGTGCGGATAGGAAGCAGATCTAGAGCACATTTTCCTTTATTGTCCAATTAATAAAAGCAGTTTATGAGATGAAGATATTAACTATCATTATGGGTGACTTGAATGCGAAAATTGATAAAGGGAAAATTGGTAAATTAATTGGTGATTTTGGTCTAGGGAAAGAAATGAAAGGGGAGAAAGATTAAAACTATTTATAGAGGAAGAAGAATGCAATACTAAATACGTAAATCTCTCCGCAAGATTAACCAGGAAACATAATAAGGAATCAAACTGATTACATAATGGTAAAACAAGAGCAGTGTAGCACCCAGGGGCGGTTTTGGGGGTTTAAACCCCTCCTCCCAGGGCACTATTCCGACACTGTTACTTACAAATTTAAGGGACATAAAATGGTGGATGTAACAAAAAAATTTCTTCGGTGCCCTAAAATATGACTAATACAGAAGACAGATCAGTAATTACCATAGGTGGAACAAACATAGAACACGTTCAAAGAATATAGTTACTTAGGACAAGCTATCAGAGCAGACAGAAGTAACCAGACTAAAGGAAATTAAACCGGAAGAATAAGAATGGCGGCGGCGCCGGGCCATTTTTTCGGGACAACTTTCTTCATATACTATCAAAAAAACCAGAAATAATACCTTTAAAATTAAGAACGAAGGTAATTTTATGCATACGCCTACCTGTTGTTCTGACATATGATGATGTCCAGACGTTGGACGATGATACCAAGAGCAACTTAGATAGAATAAAAAAAAACTCAAAAGAAAGAGCTTATTGGACAAGACAAATGATGGAAATATTCGGTTGAAAGATAAAAAAGGAAAACGGAGGTGGATAAGGATGCAAAAACCAAAAAACAACAGTACCGCACATAACGAAAGATATCAGGATGGAAGGAGGGAATAAAGCAAATTGGACGAGCTTGGAAGAGCATCCATTATTCTGCATAAAAAGTTCTAAGAGGTTCAGACCGCATAAATGAGATGTGGAAAGATGACATTGAGCAAAGCGCAGAGTTCCATGTGGGAAAAGACAAACAGTATACCAGAGACAAATGAAAACAAATGGGAGGGGGCCTCTATTCAACACATGAATTAGATTCTGGGCTAGAGATAGATGAGTAGATAGTTGCTCAAGAACGTTGGCTTGGAGGAAAGTTACTTACAAATACTATATCCATTGGCGACTGTCCAATTTATTTGGACGTGGAACCTCGAGAATTATAAAAATTATTGCTACTTTTGTATGATATGAATTCACGAGGATCTCTCGAGAGAAAGTAAAGATAAAATTATATATCCAAAGATCTGTCTAAAAAAGACCAGTTCTTCGTGAATAAATGCACACTTTAACTTCAGTGCCTCACACAATAAATAAACGACGGAATAAAATATTTCTGGTCTCACAGGATTACAATCGAGTTTTTTTTTTTTTCTGAATTGCACTTCCCACATATTCGTTATACTTGATCTGGATTTTTAAGTGCATCAAAAGAACTTTTCTTTCTAAAGCAATCCGATTAGACAATATGACCATGTTAGAGACATTGACGGACTAGTTAAACATCTAAGGCTCCAATTACTTGGATCAAGATTAAAACAGTGGAAGTTGTTAAATAGGAATACGAGAATCTCATATTTGAAGATTATTAAAAGTAAATATGCTGTATTTATTCCCATAGTAAATTTTTCGTTTAAAGCACCTAAAATAACGTTATTGTGCATGAAAGCAAAGAGGAGAAAAAAAATTTTTTTTGCAGACCAGTGATCAGTTAACTGTGCTATGTATAAAAACTGCTATAAATAATTTTCAAACGTAGTTAGATCTAATGCCAAATCATAGTAAGAAGATTATTGACCTTTACTTGAATCATTTAAAAGTTGATAATAATTAATTTTGGTGGCACAATAAATAACAAACATTTATTTAGTAAAAATTGAAGATATTTTTTTCGAAAATTCACCTTCTCGCCTATAAATACACCGAAAAAGAGTAACCGTCTGACTGGATTGTAATAAAATTTAATGGCTAAATAAACATGTCACAAAAAATGGCATTAATGTTGGACGTGATTAGTTCGAGTGAATTACGTATCTCACAAACTTCATATCGGGATTTAGTTGAAATCTTGAAATATCTTACTAGTCCCGTGTGATATATTTGATCGGAGATATATTAAGACGCTGAGCGCTTATGGCCACTCTTCTTTATTTGTAGCAAAATTGACTTTGAAACTTCTGAAAGAGCTTAAAAATCCAACAGAAATTGAAACCGATTACAAAGTAGTACAACAGGAAGCTGCGGAAACGTTAACGAAAGAAATAAAAGAAATTTAGTAGTTGTTTTAGGATAATTATTTACATTAAATATGGTTGCATAAATTAATGTCGCCACAATAAATTGGGTTGTAAGATATTTTTAAAAATTTATCATCATAGACTATTTTTTACATATTTTTATTTTCAGATGAGAAGTTGAAATTTTTATATTCATCGTTTACTTTGGCCCATCTGCTTGCCCACTATTATCATTTAGTGAAGCTCATTTATCACAAACTGATTTTTAACTTCTTCTTCTTCTTCAGCCTTCATTTATCCATTGTGTGGATAGAGCTCCTTCAATAGCTTCTTTTGCATCTTCCCATGCTTCTTTTTGTTTCTCGAGGTCTCCAGAATGTCACTTTATGAGACCACTGTTGGTGTCTTGTCTTGTACATGTGCTAACCATTGCCATTCTAATGTCGCTATTTTTTCCCATGATGTCGGTTACTTTAGTTCTTCGACGTATTTCGGTGTTAGGAATTTTGTCTCTGAGGCTTATATTTAACATGGCCCTCTCCATGGCCCGTTGAGTTACTCTTAATTGTCCTGCCATTTTTCTTGTTATTGCCATAGTTCTAATCATAAGCTGCAACTGTGGTAGTTTACAAGTGTCATAGGTATTTCGTTTTAAGTGAATTGGGATTTTTCTGTCTTTTAAAATGAAGCGTCATACGTTACAAAAGCTAGCCCATGTACAATTGTGTCCTTCTTTTAATTTCTAGGGTTTGAATTTCCTTTTCGTTTTTAATTGCATTTCCTAGATTTATATATTTTTTTACCTTTTCTATATTGATGTTATCTATCGTGACGTTGTTCTAGGCTGTTGCTTAATATCTTTGTTTTGTCGAGATTCATTTTTCATTCATACATTCATAGCACATGGATATATGTGCTTATTAGTACTATTTCGTCTGAAAAACGCAAATAGTTAAAATATACATCATCTATTTTTAATCCCTTTTCGCCATATTTAGTTTTTTGAAGACATTTTCTAATGTTAAAGTAAATAACTTGGGGAGTGGTGTCGCCCTGTCTCACACCTTTGCCAACGTCTATTTTCATAGTTTCCAGATCATCATCTATTTTTACGTGAAAAGTAGCATCATCGTATATATTCTTAAGGAGGGCAGCATATCTTGAATCTACTCTGGCGTCGTCCAATGCCGTTAAGAAAGCCCATTTCTCGATACTGTCGAAATGCTTTGTGATAATCGAGAAATGCCAGATGTAGTGGTATGTTGTACTCTATTGTTTTTCAAGAACTGATCCGGATTAACATCTAGCTTAGCTGTCAGTCTATTTGTTATTTTTTGTTTCAGTAGTTTGTAAGGTGTGACAATAAGCTTATTGGTCGGTAGTTTTCTATATTTGCGGCGTCCCTTTTTTGTGGAACAGAATGACATACATTTTTCCAAGCTTTTCGTATTTTGTCCTTCCAATAGACATTTATTCATTAATGCTCTCATTGCCTCTTCTAATGCAGTGCCTCCCATTTTTAGCATCTCTGAAGTTAATTTTATCTTATTTTTCATTTGTTTTAGTGCGGCTCTAATTTTGATGTTATTATTTCAGGAAGATTCTCTGAGCCCACATTTAAGATCCAGCGGAAATTATAAAAAATTATTTTTGAAATACCAAAGTGTTCTGCTAGGTTTTTACGAATTAAGTACCACCCCAGACTTGTCAGAAATAGCGTATCTGAGTAATTGGCGACGTGCAAGTACTTGGAGGGGATACGAGAAAACGATCGTGCGCGAGTAGCGGAGAAATTTTGCATTGTTTTACTGCACATTTCATAGATTTCATAAATTCATATTGTCAATTGTCATATTCGTTTTGTTTATTTACACCTTTTGTCACTGAAGAAAATGGGATTTAGGAAATGCTGTGTTATAAATTGTAAAAATACAACAAAAAAATTGTCAATTTAAGTTTTATTCGTTTCAACTTCGAAGCACAAAGCTACTACAAAAGAGGAAAAGTGGATTTATATCATAAAAAAGCATAAGTAACATAACCTAAATTATGCATTATTCTTGCGCCCGATTTTAAAGTCAGTTTGAAATAAATAATAAATAAAAGTTCACTTTTAAGTGTAAAATTTTAGTTTCATAACACTCACTTAGAGTTTATTTTAACCAAAAATCAAGTTTAATGTTTAAATTTTATTTTTTTGAAGTTTACAAGAATGCATCAAGTTCAAGTTTTCTGAAGATGCATTAAGATATATATTCGCTGTCCAAAAGTTTACAGGAAAGAATTAATTGTTCAAACCAATATGATGATATCATGGGCTTAACCTGCTAATTTATGCATTTATGCATTAGCATTGTTTATGGTAATTTATTTTTCTTAATTCTTCCATTCTTTTTTGACATTTGCCACTACTAAAGCTTTTCCCTTTGACTCAGTGCTTGGTTGAAAGTTATTTGGTGATTTACTTTTTCAAATCCAGTTTTTATTATTGAATCCATATTAACAGTAATGCTGTAATTCAATAATATATTTATTTGTATTTTACGCTACATCGTTTACCTTTTAAATAACATACCGACATAACCTCAATCTTACTTTTTCTTCTTATTCTTTTTTGGGGCTCACGTCCTTGACAGTTATCCGGTTACCTCGATCTAACATGAAAGCGCAGTAAATTTTGCTGATTTACGACACCAGGTGTCGCTGTTTCGAACTTGCACGGTCCCAATAGGGTTCTAAATCTGCATTAGACTCTAGGAAAAAATACAAAATTTGAAGGAATCAAGTGTCCCATGTTATGTTGTTTAAAAAACTGATTGTAAATTTATATATAACATTTTATTTGGGTTAGAGGTCATGTAGGTATATCAAGGAATGAAAAAGCTAAAACTCTAGCTAATGAAGCAGTGCAGAATGGAGTCTTTTGCAATATTTATACAGAAAGGGATATATTTAACTCAATAAAATAAGGGTAGAATGGGAATAATCAATGGGAGAATATTGTTGAAAAACTCGCAAATAATACATTACTGCTCCTACCCCAATACATAGTCAATTACTCGACTAGCAAATTCTTCTCGGCAGGTGTATTTCACTTAAAAACGAATCATGGTCGATTATCGTCGCATTTATTTTAGCTTGGAATATTACCGGCACCATCCTGCAGTTGTGATATAAGTTCTTACGGAGATCTTAACATATTTTCTTTGGATGCAACAAATAATTCAAACTCTTATTGAAATGAAATATTGCTTCCGTTAAGTCTATCATATATTTTGGCAACTGCTGATAGAGAAAACCATAGAATTGCTAATAAATTTTATTTAAGATGTAAAAGTAGAAATATAAATTAGTACAACTTCATTGATTTATACATACATCTAAAAAATAAAAAACAAACAAGAACAAAAAAAAATATTTTTAAACATAAATAAAACATTATGTGGTTGATGGACTTGTTTCCGTGCAATATATTTCACTGACACACTCACAGTGATTATGAGTATGAATCTAATTCTTGAATACACTGTAAGGCAGTGGTTCTCAACCGGTGTTCCGCGGAACACTAGTGTTCCGCGAATTCCTTCCAATAGTGTTCCGCGGAAATACTCGCAATCCTACATACCATTTTGCTAAATTACTCTTTTCAAATAAATATTTTCAAATTTTAAAATAGACTACTTAAGTACATTTTAATTTAATAAAATTTCTGCAGCGTAAATGTTCATTTGCCCAACGTGACAACACCGCGTCGGCACAGTGCACACACGTTGGATTTTATAAGCGCTGAGGCGCTGAGCTCCGCAGTGGCCACAGCCAATCTGAGTCACCATCACCCACGCCACAGTCTGCAAACTGAATGTTGAATTTGTTACATTGCACAAACGTAATAGTGAAAATCGCTGTGTCAGTTTTTTTATGATAACGTTTACGTACGGCTTATCTATCAAAGGTAAGTAATTGCATATTTTATACAAAATGTGAAGCATTCATCCGCATTATTTTGTTTAGAGACGAATAAATTAAAATGGATAAGTTCCTCAAACTTAAAAGAGAAAAACTACTGTGGAACAACTCATAATTAATGATGATGAAGCGAGCACAGCGGAGATACTGGAACTTTACGAAGTGGGGTTGATGACAATCGAAGCGCAGCAAAAAAATGTTTGAACCGGCAATATTTGGATGAATATTTGGATTATGGCTTCATTTGGACTGGGGAAGAAGACTGTCCAATTCCCAAGTGTATTGTTTGTGGGCAGACACTCGTATAGCCAATGCTCCGGCAAATAAAACGCATTTACAACACGCTGTTAGCTAAAAATAAAGATTTCAAGCGACTTTTGGAGACCGCGAACATTTGAAGTCACAATTCCGACAAAGACAATAGCTTAAAGGTCGCCGAATTATTCTTTGACAGAACCACCACTGTGCAGAATCTCTATATACCAGCATGTTTGAGATGGCAAATATGTTTGGCACGTGCACAAACGAAATACGGAAAATTTAGTGGGAACATAAGGGGTTGTATTCTGCGATATTGAGGAAGTTACAAATAAACTTTACAAAAAAAACTTCGCATTGCAGGTGGACGAATCACTGATATTAGTGGCAAAGCTCATCTATTAGGATTTATTCGATTTGTCGACGAAGGTGAAATAGTCATCAGTTTTTATGCTGCAGAGAACTTACAGCACGTACAACAGGTCAGGATGTATTTGATTCCATAACGTCATATTTAGAGAAAAAAAATATATCATGGGACTTTTGAGTAGGAATTTGTACGGATGGTGCCCCTTCCATGGTAGGCTCCATAAAAGGTTTTTGTACCCTTGCAAAAAAGCGAAATGAAAATATCATATCTACGCACTGTTTCTTGCATAGAGAAATCTCTAATTTCAAAAACGCTACCAGCTACTTTGAAATCTAGTATTAGACCAAGTGGTTAATGTCGTGAATTACATCAAATCAAGACCACTAAAAACCCGTCTTTTTAAACAACTCTGCTATCTCAATGGAATCAAAGTATGAATGTTTGTTGCTGCACAACCGAAGTTAGATGGTTGTCAAGGGGCAAAGTATTATGTCGAATTTATGAACTTAGAACGGAGCTGTTAACTTTTTTCCAAGAAGAGGTAATGACACATTTACCACATATTTTGAAAATGATGCATGGTGCACTAAAGTGGCATATTTGGCCGATATTTTTAATTATTTAAATGGGCGTTAACTCAAGTATGCAAGGCAAAAATGAAAATATTTTAACATCCACGGACAAGCTGTCAGCTTTCCAGAAAAAATTGTCATTTTGGAAGAAGCGCATTTTAGAGACAAATAAAATGGATATGTTTCCACTGCTTCAGAATGAAGGTGATGAAGATAAAGAACAAGAAATCACGCATATAGTTACAGAACACTTATCACTATTAGAGGAGACAATTGCCAGGTATTTTCCATCTCTGAACGTAGAAAAATATGACTGGATAAGAAGTCCTTTTAGCACAAGTAATTACAGCCAATTTCCAGTTTTCTCTGAACCAAGAAGAAGAATTTATTTCGTTGTCATCTGATCGTTACTCTGAAAATTAAGTTTTCAGAAGTGAATGTTCAGGAATTTTGGATCTTGGTCCAAGAGGAATATCACTTCTTGCCAAAAAAGCGATTAGTATTTTAATACAGTTTTCAACGTCCTATTTATGTGAATTTGGGTTCTCATCTTTAACAAACATTAAAAATAAGAAACGGGAAAGGCTGCTAAACTTAGAACAAGAAATGAGAGTAGCTCTTTCCCACATCAGGCCTGATATTGAGCAAATTTGCAAACGACACCAGGCACAAGTGTCTCACTAATTTGAAGTATTTACTCATATGATGTATTTGAGAATTACGCTTTTGTTAATTTTAAAAATGTTTTTTGTTTTCATATTTTAAGTAAAATTTTACAAATTTGAGTACGTATAATAAAGTTTATTACAGAATTTATGTGCTAATCCTAATTTGTTTATCAATATATGCATGTTATTGCTTTGGTGTTCCGCATTTTTTTCGGTAATTAAAAGTGTTCCGTCGCCACAAAAAGGTTGAGAACCACTGCTGTAAGGTAATATGTTTTCATTTTTTCAATAAAAAAAACTTAGTTAAAACCGTATTTTTGCTTGCCTTCAACAGTGCTTTAAATATTGGGAAATTTTTTTGTTATTAACTACCTCAGCACAGGGGACTGCTTCAGTCAAAGCTTTCATTACCTAATCCAAAAAAAGACTTAAATTCGTGAACTGTACTGTAGTATTTAAACGCACAATATTTTTATCTGTATTCAGAACATTTGCCCATGCAAGAATAATATAGTAGAATCAAAATTTTCGGTGTATTTTTATTTTGCTTTTATTATCAATTTACAAATGACCTTTCAGTGACGCCAAAAAAAAATCATTTTTAACATTGATTCATAATACATAGATAAAAGTATTTTTATTGAGTGAACAGTAAAAATCTGCGTGTGTTCTCACTTCTAAGAGTGTCATTATTTATTCTGAAAAAAGTTTGTTTTAAAAATAAACCCACAACACCTGTCTAAAACACTTCACGCTATACTTCAACACATTTAAGTGATAAGTAATAATGGTATTTACTATAAAATGATATGTTTGTAATACAAGATGATTGTTTGTTGAAAATGTTCACTTTCGTTTACTAAAACATAAGATTTCGTTTGACACTTTTCATAATAAGCACGCGAACACGCTACGTTTCGCGTATCCCTTCGTTCAGGATGTTTTGAGTTTTTGCTACAAAACAAAAAAACTATTTTGTTTTAACATATTTTAAATCGGATATTCAATTAATTTGTTTTGCTTTCGAGATACAAATTAATAAGACGGTATTTATTAAACAATTTTTAGTTACACAATAATTGGTTGGTTTATTTAAAAAACAAAAGAATTAAGAAGTGACAAAAAGCATTGGAACATGGAACGTGAGGACGCTGCTGGAAACAGGAAAAATTGAAGAACTAGTTACAGTTAAAAAAAATACAGTATAGGTATTGCAGGAATTCAGGAAACCAAATGGAGGGAAATGGAAAAATCGAAAAGGAAAATTATACAGTATGGCAGGGGTGCTCAAACGGTCGATCGCGATCGACTGGTCGATCGCGAGTGCTTTTTGGGTAGATCTCGAGAAGAAAAAAAATTTTAATAAGTAGGTAGGTAACTAAACTACTGTCAGCAGAGTTAAACGTTTTTATTAATACATATACAAATACATAAAATGCTTGACTAAGCATCATTGCAATTCAAAGAAGTGGGGACAACAAAATACTGTCCACACAGCATATTTTATATTTACATATTATTAACTAATTATTTTATTAATTCAATATTTATTATAATTATTAATCAAATTTGGGATGATATTCTATCAGCTACAAAAATGTATTACGTAATAAAATATAACACTGCTTGCGGCAAAAGGTGGCTTTATCAAAGGAAACGCGCGGCACTTGTCAAAGAAAAGCAGTGTTGTTTCTAGACGAGAGAAGTACAGTCTAGTTTAGGGCGGCGCGTTTGACGGTAACATTCGAGACTTTGCGTTCACCGGAGAAGGCATCATAAAACGGTTCATAAAAACTATGAAAAGGATTTTCCGCCACAGAGTGAATTAAGAAAACGAAAAGTAAGTGATTTGATATCTTGTTTGAAAAAAGAACAATCCATGTTCACAAGACCAGCCAAACAATCAAAAGCTGCTACGATCGCGTCATTTAAAATATCTCATATTTTGGCGAAACACAAGAAACCATTTGAAGATGGATCGGTGGTGAAGGAAGCATTTATTGAAGCGGGTGAGACTTTATTTGGAGATTTTAAAAATAAAACAGAAATCATGTCTGCTATTAGAGAACTTCAGTTATCTCGTCCGACTGTCACAAGGCGTATTGAAGTCATGAGTCAAGACATCGCAGATAAACTAAAAACATGATATCATGGAATGTACATACTTTTCTTTACAGTTCGACGAATCCATCGATATGACAGACACTGCCCAGCTGTGTATTTTTATTCGGATGGTATTCAATGACATGTTGGCTAAGGAAGAATTTTTGACAATCATTCCTCTGAAGGGAAAGACCCGTGGCGAAGATATATATGACGTTTTCTTAAATTTTGTAAAAAACTACGAGCTACCAATATATAAATTAATGTGCATTACAACCGATGGAGCACCAGCAATGACTGGAAACAAAAACGGTTTTGTAGCATTGTGTCGAGCTAATGAAGAATTCCCTTCATTTTTTTCATTCCATTGCATTATACATCAACAAGTTTTGTGTTCAAAAGTTTTAAACACGGAGGAAATTATGGGCATTGCAACAAAAATTGTGAATTCCATCCGTGCACGTAGCTTGCAACGGCGGCTCTTTCAGTTGCAGTTGGAAGATAGGGAGTCAGCTGAACACACTGATTTAGTTCTTCACACGGACGTCAGGTGGTTGAGTCGCGGAAAATTCCTAGAAAGGTTTCAAGAATTATTGCCCGAAATAACAGCTTTTCTAGACGAAAGAGGTGATGACACTCAGATTTTGAAAAACGAAAAATGGCTAAATGATTTGGCATTTTTGACTGACATCACAATGCACTTAAACACCGTTAACTTGGAGCTTCAAGGTAAAGGAAAAACTATTATTGAGATGATTAGCGCAGTAAACGCATTCAAAAGTAAATTGCAACTTATGATAGATCAACTGAAAAGAAAGGATCTGAAACATTTTCCGTCTTTGAAAGCAAGGATTTCTCAGTTGAATTATGATACGTATGAGGCTGAATTATCAAATATTTTGGGACAGTTCGAAATGCGTTTTTATGATTGCAGTAAATTGGAAAATATAGCATCATTTATGAGTTATCCTTTTTCATGTAAAAACATTGAGGAATTAGCTACTGAAATATCAAGTCACTTTAATATGAACTCATGTTCTGTTGAAAATCAGTTGATGCAGATTATATCAGATATACATCTCAAAGCTACAGTATCTGAATACAAATTTCTGGCGTTTTATATCTGAAGATAAATATCCGAATGTAAGGCAAATCGCCCTTCAACTGACGGCATTTTTTGGGTCAACTTACTTGTGCGAGTCTGCATTTTCTGAAATGAAGATAATTAAGTCAAAATATCGCAATCGACTAACTGACGATCATATGACATCATGCTTGCGATTAGCACTCAGTGGTTACGTACCATCTTATGGAAAAGTATGCTGAGGACATGCAGTGCCACGCTTCAACATCCAAAGCCACTCCTTAGTTAAGTTTAACACCATATGTAACTCTTTTGTTTTGTAACAACAAATAAACTCGCAATTTTTAATAACTATGAGTTTTTCATTGATATTGTAGAGAAGAACCTAACTAAACCTAACCCAAACCTTGACTAAAATAATGTGTACCTATATTGTGCAGAAAGCTAATATCTATATATGCTACGGTACGCCCTACCTAGGTAGGTAGGGTGTATCGTGTATGTACGACAACCCTGCATCACACACACTTGCAGTCTCTCAGAGTCGATCGTAAGTAGTCTAAAAATATTGAGGTAGATCGCCAGCAGTTCAAGTTTGAGCACCCCTGCAGTATGGTATGCAGGCGAAGAAAAACAGAAATATGTAGGAACGGCTTTTATGGCTTTTGTGGTAATAGGAGAAATGAGACACAAAGTTATAGAATTTAAACCCATAAGTAAAAGAATATCATACGTACGAGTAAACAGCAAACTGAACAAGTTGTCCAAAATAAATGTCTATGCACCTACAGAAAACTAGTGATGACTTGACGAAACAGCAGTTCTATGAAACACTAGAAAAAAACGCCGAGAAAATCCCGGGAGGAGATATATTAATTATTATAGGATATTTTAAAGCCCAAATTAGCAAAGAAAATTGCCTCAGAGGGGTTGCAGATGCAAATTCAATACATGACACAACAAACAATAATGGAGAAAAACTATGTAATTTAGCAGCGGCATTAAAGATGGACATAAGTAGCACGAGATATAAACACAAAGACGTACACAAAATAACATGGATGAGACCAAGAAGTCTGAAGGAAATTAAATAGACCCTGTACTAATTAAAAAGACACACAAACAATCTATAAATTACGTTAGATCTCACAGAGGGGCCAACATCGATTTGGACCATATACTAGTGATTAACAAAATGTACAATAAAAACAACGAAGAATAAAAGGCTAAAAGCGCAGAGGAAGTAGATAAATTAAAAGAGAAAGAAGTAAGAAGAAGATTTTTACAAGAATCACCAAGAATTCATCAATACAGAGATGCAGTTCAAAAAAGAACAAATGGAGGAACAGTGGGAAAAAATCAAACAAAGAATAAATGATGCGGCAGAGAAAGAGATTGACAAAATGTAAAATAAAAGAAGAAATAATTGGTTTGACGATGAGTGCAAATTAACAGTAGAAAAAAAAATAAAACAAGATTGAAATGGTTAAGCATAAGCAAAGAAGAGGAACGAGGAAAAATACAAAGATCAAAGGCAAAAGAGCAAAAACAAAAAGCAAACAAAAAAATATTAAGAAGTGCAAGGAATTATGAACGAGATAGAAACAGAAAACAAAAAAACATAACTCAAAACTACTGTACCAATACTTAAAACTATGTAATCAAAAACTGACAGCTAATATAGCTATAAGAGCAGTATAAGTGGCAGAAGTACTTCGAAGAAATATATCAAGAAACGGATAGAAAAGAAGAAAGAAAAACAATAACGAACACAGAACAAGATGAAGAAAAAGAAGAATTGAATTATACAGAAGTGAAAGAGAAAATATGCAATATGCAACTTAAAAATGGGAAATCAGCAGGAGAAGACGGATTATGTGCAGAACTTATAAAATACGATGGAGAGGCACTATACAGGTAGATTTATGAACTAATACAGAATATATGGAGCAAAGAAATAATGCCCGAAGATTGGAAGAAGGGAATTATAGTAACAATCCCAAAACAAGAAGACCGTAGAACATGCAAAAACTACCAACCAATTCATTTACTGAATGCAACATATAAAGTAATTACTGGTATAACTAGAGACAGACTAACTATATACAGACAGACATAGAGATACCAGTGCGTTTCGAAAGAAGACCACGATGACACTATAAATATACTAAAACAAATGATAGAGAAAACATACGAGTACGACGGAGAACACATATACTTTTACTTTTCCTAGACTTTAAACCGGCGTTTGACAAACTAAACAGAAAAAAAAATGATCCAAGACTTACAAGAGAGTAATATCAAATAAAATTATAAGAATAATTGAAATCATAATGCGAGATTCCCAAGCAATAATAATCAACGGAAGAGCAGAGCAGAAAGAACAGAAATAATAAAAATAAAAAATGGAGTACCTAAGATAAGGAGATGCACTCTCACCGGTATTATTTATTCTATCACTAGACGAGATAATAAAAAAGCTATCAAATGCAGGAACTATAAACAAGAATACAGTACAAATAATAGAATATGCAGACGATATAACCATAGTAGCAACAGATAAAAAGTCATTAAAGAAAACCTTCCAAAAAAATAGAAAACGAAGCGAAACTGAGAGGACTGGAAATAAATGAAAATAAAACAATATACTTGAACGTAGCAAGAAAAAGAAGACATTTGGTGATTCCAGAACTAGCTGTGTTTGTATAAGTGGCCTTTGTTTTAATGTAGACGGTTTTTATTGATCCCTTTCATTTTTAGTTCCGTCATAGTTCTCGTCGGCTAGCACGGTTCTGGATCATTATTGTGATTACCAGTTGTTTAAGATCACAAATTCAGGTCAGTTCTGTATTGCTAATTTGGTAGGAATATACCAAATTAATAATAAAGGCGGAACTACTAGTATCATCCCACCTAGTAGTAGGAGTACTGTTCTATTATTTTAATTCGTTAGTGTAAAGACGGCGGAACAGGTTTGTTACTAATTGATTTTTAAGTACTTCCTTTTTATTTTTCGATTTGATTTGACACACTTTGTAAAGAAGTTACAACCTTATGATTCACCAAGACGTTATTGGACGTGAGCACTTTGAAGGTTTGGTCTAATATATATTTTTTTGCAGTAGGTAGGTGAATTTATAATAAATTATACAGGAGTAATATAATATTCTAATTTATACTATTACTTGTAATTTTTAATTTTAATTTGTGAAGTATGGATAAGAATAAGTGATGTAGTACAAATATATGCAAATACTTTATTATACACTGCCCCGCAAAAGTAACCGGACACGTGAAATTCCATTTATAGTTTTGTTGAATTGGCCTGTTTAATAATTAAATATATTTATCAAAATAAAAGTTGCTTTTATCCATAAATTTGTTATTTTAAAAACGGTCTTTTTTGTGACTGAGAAGTTTTTGTTAAGATTCGAGAATTATATATTTCTTTTTGGTAGATTATATATTTATAATCATATATTTCTTTTTTTACAAGTTGTTGCCAGTGTGTATTAGTGTACTTATGCAAGGTTGTACATTTTCGTTTAGGAATTTTGCTGGGCAATAGTAACGGTCTTCTACTTCTGGGCATTGTTCTGCTGTCGTCCAACTATTTTCATTACTGAGAAGTAGGAAAGGTTGGTTGGGAAAAATGGTTAGGATATTTAAAGGTATAGGATGGATTTGGGGATATCGAAAGGGATTACTAGTGACTGGTGTATGAATTTTGAAAATTACTAGATTTTTATGAATACTGACTTGAGTGGAAAATAAATTATAATAGTTCATGAAATTTAGAAGTTTTTGCACATTTTCTGTTTCATAGATTCTATTTAGCTTGTTTATTATTAGTTCTAACTGTACAGGATTGATAATAGAACTATGAAGGATATTTAATTTTTCTGATGATATGGCAGTTTGAATATTATTTACTAAGTATGTAAGTTATTTAACTGATTTTTCATTTTATAAATTAATATATTTAAAGACTTTTTTCATTCCATTCCATTCCATTTTCCAATGATTGTCGTCATTTGATTACTGATTAAGATTTGATTTTCTTTTACTAATATTAAAGTTTTTTGATATATAATTTTGACATTTCTACTAGTAAAGTATGATGTTTATAATATATAAACTTGAATTTATTCTATTTTGATTTTCATTGAGAATGGTAAAATAGTAAGTAAAAGTTATAAGTTTGCCTCCTGTTTCTGTCTTTGCAAATTTTGAGTTGTGGAGTAATTGTAAAACCAAAGAACACTACATTTGATTAGATATCTTCAATGTTGATCTGTACTTTCAGACTAGGCGGGATCTGTAAAAATTCAGACCATAATGGACATTTTCCATAGGAAGCTATTTTTTTGCTCGATCCCTTTTCAGGATATGCCCAATATCGATAATCACAATATACGCCAGTCGCAAACCCTGTGCTAAAGTTTTTATTTAACAAATCCGAAAACAATTGAAAATTTCTCATTTTTTGCTCCTATTTTCGTTTATAATTCGGAAAATATTGATCTAGAGAAAAACTTATAAGAAGGTAAAAGTTTCGTTACTCAATTTTACATAATATGTCGTTAGCTTGAAATTGAAAATTTAATGTTTATTGTTGAAAAAATAGCAATAATTGGAAAAAAAAAGTAAAAAAAAATTAAGTTAATCCTTTAAACGTTTTCGATTTTTTAAACTTGACTTACAAGCTCCATATTCCGCCTAGAAAAACTTTTTAATATGTTTAAAACGTGTGCTAAATTTTTTTAAGATCGGTCGGATAGCTTTTGCATAATAATTTTGCAATCCAGCCTACTGAAAAAAAAATAGCAAATTTTCAAATTTATAGTAGGCCCTAAATAAGGTCCTCAGATAGTTGCAAATTTTTTTACATATAAAGGAAGGCTTAAACTTGCAAACGCTTTTTGTAAAATTCAAATCGGTTCACTAGGAGAGCCTAGAAAATTTTTTAAAGTTTTAAACATTTTTTAGGCTTATAAACAAATTGAACAACTTTACGAGCTTTAAACATATCATTTTCGAATCAAAATATATCTCAAATCAAATTATGTCATTATTATGATAATGATTAATATTATGATAAAACTGAAGAAGTTAATTATTTTAAAAAGTTTGTTTTTTACAAAAAAAAAAATCGTTTGCCTTTGTTTTAACTATTCAAATTATTACTGTTATTTATATATACTTTTAGTAAACAAATATGTATTTAAAAATTGTTAATAAATAATGTAAATTGTTAAAACAATGGCGAAAGAATATATTTTTGATTCGAAAATGATATGTTTAAAGCTCGTAAAGTTATTCAATAAGTTCAAGTCTAAAAAATGTTTAAAACTTTAAAAAAATTTCTAGGCTCTCCTAGTATACCGATTTAAATTTTACAAAAGCGTTTGAAAGTGCCTTCCTTTATACGTAAAAAAATTTACAACTATCTGCGGGCCTTATTTGAAGCCTACTAGAAATTTGAAAATTTGCAATTTTTTTCCAGTAGGCTGGATTGCACAATTATTATGCAAAACCTATCCGACCGATCTTAACAAAATTTAGCATACGTTTTAAACATATTAAAAAGTTTTTCTAGACGGAATATGGAGCTTGTAAGTCAAGTTTAAAAAGTCAAAAACATTTAAAGGATTAACTTCATTTTTTTGCACTTTTTTTACAATTATTGCTATTTTTTCAACAATAAACATTAAATTTTCAATTTCTAGCTAACAAGATATTGTGTAAAATTGAATTACGTAACTTTTAACTTTTTATAATTTTTTCTCTAGGATCATTATTTTCCGAATTATAAACGAAAATAATAGCTAAAAAAAGAGAAATTTTCAATTGTTTTCAGATTTTGTTAAATAAAAAATTTAGCACAGGGTTTGCGACTGGCGCATTTCGTGATTATCGATATTGGTCACATGCTGAAGGGATTCCAGCAAAAAAATAACTTCCTATGGAAAATGTCCAATCCAAAACAGATCCCGTCTAGACTATTTTACTTTATTAGCAAGAAAGAAATCTGTAAGTTAAGTTGATAAGATTTTTAGAAATAGTTAATTGGGGTCTATTTGTCAATGTGAAAAAAAAACAAATAAAACATATTTTACATTTTTCATTCTCTTATTTGATTTTCGGCCAAAAATTAATTTACCGTAATTTCTAATACAAAATCGTTATAAAAGCTCATTTTTGACCCGAAAAATATAAATATTATAAGAAGGGAAGCAAAGGTGTTCACGTGTAGATGACAGAAGGTGGAGACATGAAAGAAACAGCTGAGGAAGATGAAGCAGTTATCTTAGTATGTTACCTCTCTTTGCCGGATACAGATTTAAAATGTATGACTTCCATCCCTCTTAACACTTGTCTTCACTTTTCATAGCAGTGGCGTCACGTTGATTATGAAAAAATACACAATTTTTTTTAAATTTTAGTTCATAACTTTTTTAAGACTGTTTCCGACTAAAATTGAAATACAGTGAAACTTGGATAATTCGAATCTCAAGGGACTGTTAAAAAAATTTGAATTATCCAAAAATTACACAAAAAAACAAAGATGCTTACAAAAACATCTGCAAATGGTCAAAATCAACAATAGTTGACCATTTTTATCGTTTGCAGATGTTTCCGTTTCTATTTTGGCCCGAATTTTGTCAACCGAAAAAACTGAACCAACAAAATTCGGCCAGAATACCCGTTAAAACATTTGCAAGCTATAAAAAATCGTCAATTATTGTCGATTTTTATCATTTGCAGGTTTTCTCATTGGTATTTTTGGCCAAATTTTGGCCGAAACCATCGGCCGATAAAAAATCAGTGAGAACGCATCATTAAAACAATAAAACATTTTGTCTCAAAATTTTTTGAAAATAAGAATACATATTTGTTACAATTAATGAAAATAGACTAATTTTTTTCAAAAAAATCCGAAACTGTTAGTTGCTTTTTAGAATTTGACTTCTCGGTAATGATAAAAGATTCTAAGATGTTCAGTGAACTAAAAATAGAGTGACTTACATCATTTTTACTTTCATAGTACCGTTTAAGTTGCGTAATACGGTTTGTTGCTTCGGCCGCACTCGGAACTCGGAACATGTATTTTCCCGCAACTGATGACGCGTCGTCTTTATCACTCTCTTGTTTTTCATCATTGTCCTTAAGCACTTCGGCGATGATCTCTGCATCATTTATTTCACCATATACTGCAACATGTTCACCATGTTGACAAAATCTTCATAAGAGATGGCAGGATCAAAAATGATGTCCCCCAGCAGCCTTAAAGAATGTCTAACTTTACTTTAAGGGTGTCGCAATCTTCCATCAATATGTTTTTAACCAAAAAACGTCTGTAATTTTCTTATGACACCATGATCCATAAGCTGGAGAACTGAAGTCATGTTAGCAGGAAAAAAAATAACTTTTACATTTTCCCATCAGTGGGATAGTGGTGTGGCGTACAGTTGTCAATAAACAAAATAACTTTTCTTTTTTTCTTTTATGAACTTTTTGTTTATTTTTTTTTCAGCCAGAGTCTCGAAAAGATCACTAGTCATCCAAGCTCTTGCGCTATTTACATTTTTCACTGGTTTTGACTTGACCTTCTTAAAACAACGCGGAGTAGCTGACTTGCCAATCATCCTAGAGGAAGTCTTTCCGATCTATCCATGTTTGCACCAATTATGAGAGTTTCCCAATCTTTCTTTACTTAGTTTCCTTCGATGACATTTTTCGTTTTTAAATGCCAGGGTTTTGTTGGGAGTGCATTTAAAAAAGAGACTCGTCTCGTAACATTAAAGATATCTCTTTCATCTATACCCTGAATCATCTCCTACAATTTTTTTTCCATTGGTTAGCTTCTTGCTGATTAACGGTCTCACTTTTCTCCACAAAGTTGCACTCTTTAAAGCCGTCGAGCCATACTGTACTCGCCTTAAAATCTTCTGATCCATAGCTTGTTTTAACCATTTTGAACACACAACTGTCTAAATTTGGATTTTCTGGCTCCCTTAACCTTTTTCGATCTTTACCGCACTCACTTTCACTGTTTAGAATTTTTTCTTCAAGTAGGTGGATAATGTGTGTTAGGAGGAATTTCAAAGTCCTTGGCAATTTCAGATTTTTTCTTCGTCCCCTTTTCTACTTCTTTAATTGCCGCTATGTTTTCCGATAACGTCAAAGTTTTGTATGTTCGAAGTTTACCAAGCGACAAATCTTTGTTCAATACGAAGTGACATACTGACGTAATACGTGATTTGCGATGATTGCAATTGCAACGCCAATGCATCTAAATTGGCATCTCAATACAAAAAGTTGGCATTATGATTGCCAACCTCCGTAGGGAGACGGCACTCTGAGAAGAAGAAGAATTGAACCAACCCTTACATCGTGTATGATACAAACGGTGCCATATTATGTACGTTAGTTAAAATTCAGGGTGAGGGTTGGTTTTTTATTGAATGTAAAGGTGACATTAGTATAAAGATAATATAAGCAGTATTTACATTCCGGTACAAGGTCCTGTTAAGATGGCGTATTTTAAATTCTCATTTTTGCTAACGCATTGTCTGTGGGTTTTCAACTTAATATATAGCATTTTTCATATAAAAATGATTGCACGTCACAATTTATATAAAGTGACGTCACTTATATTTAAAATTTCCAGAACGTCAACCTTAAGTTCACATTTCCTAACACAGCTAATAATACGAAACCCATACGGAACTGCTCAATCTTTCATAGGCGTCAACATGGTGTAATAATCAGAAAAATGTAATCATCATTAGATTGGAAATTTTAGAATTATATTGATTAAATAACCAAAAACATTTGTTATTATTAATAACATATATTTTATGAAATAACTCTTCAAGTCTAATATTCTAACACTTACAAACGATTCTGATGTTTTGGCAAACGCTGTGAGGTTCTAACGTCGTAAATCTTAAATGACGTGCAAGCATTTTTATATGAAAAATGCTATACCTACATTGACCTGAAAAGGGGGATATTTCTTCCCCTTCCTCCCTTTCCCTTTTTAATACCATGTATTTTAGCCTTAGTTTCTTGAGAGCCTGAAGATGCTGTAAAAGTTTATAAACCGCGAAACCGTTAGCCAATTCTCTTTTACCAACCTTACTAAAAATCTATAACGGATTGTGAGTAGAAGACTTATATCCCTAACATTCATGAATCTGTGCTCACCCCAGAAACCTTTTCATCATTATTTTACAGATTTTTAAAAAGAGTTTTAAGCAGTGTATGAAATTATTGAAATGTTTAATGAGGACGCCGCTGTATCGAGTTCACCACCCCATGCGTTCACACTCCTCATTTAGTGCTAAATACTTGAATAGTATTTACTAAACAAGATATTTTACTCAAACTTGCCGACGACTACTGAGCTCTTAAAAATGTCAAACATAAATCATCGGATGGGTAGTAAAAGGACCGCCACGAAGTGGATGTTTCATCAATTTGATATACAAGGTAATTTTAAAATAACTATTTCTATTTAATGATTAACTCGTTGCTACAAATTTGTACCAAATTAAAAAGGGGTTTATTAATCTGCTCAATAAATAAGAAAAATAAATGTAAACTAAATTTAAAATAGTGATTGTATTGAAAAAAACTGATCAAATTAATGAAAAAGAGTTGGATTAGGAAAATGATATAAAATACAATTTATGTTTGCATACACAAAATTCTTTTGATTCTTTTGTGTTGAGTAAAAGTGAGAATTTGAAAAAGTCTATACAAAGGCGGAATGTCAAGAGTTAAATGCTGAAAAGATTCTCCTAAAGAAATCTAAATTTTGATTATTTAAAACACTTATAACTATATCATTAACTGATTATATCTAAAATTTCTTTATATGCCTCTTATACTATTAAAGATGTTTGTATGATAGTTGGTCAGATAGCCAAGCATGCAAGGTGGAGTTTGGATCCCAGAGAAGATGCAAAAAAGTTTGTCTCTACTACCCCAAAGCTTCCCAATAAACCCCCTACCCACTATGAAGAGAACGGAAAACATCAACATTACATTTAGTTTTATTCAACTCAACGAGATGGCAGCACCTTTAACTCGACGTAGCCAATGCAGTGCATACCTCACTACATCTTAACGAACTTTGGTCACCGAAAAACAGTTGTTCTGTGCTTTGATTAGTGTGGTTTAAGGCTCTGATGTAGACCGAACATTTTTGTGTTTTTAGTAGCACTAGCATTTTTCCTACTTTATTTAAATTTTTGCAGGTTCTATTTTCACAAGGTAGCGATGAAGAAAATGAAGAATGTTTCTGCATTCATTATCATAAGTGGCTCGACAATCCATTTTAGATATTGGCCAGCTTACAAAGAAATCGCCATTCCTGTCGATTCCTGGCAAATTCCCTCCATCTTCTAACCCTTAGAATATGTAGGTTTTCTTCCACATCATCAATCCATCTCATTCGTGGTCGTTCTCTGCTTCTTGTGCCCTCTGGTTTTAAAAATGTTTGTGCATTATATGTTGTAATTCGTACACTACCTCAAAAAAATGAGAAATGAGTGCAATGGGTAGACTTAAGGGATGGGCTCATGAACTTTGCAGTGACGGTTCTCCAATTTTTGTATGAATAAATTGCCAGTCTGATTAGTCTAATAATTGATTTAAATAATTTTAAAAATGTTCCACAATAGTTTGTATTTGGAATAAAAAATAAATAAATAAAGTTTGTTTAAAGTTTTTTCATTAAGACAATTAAAATATTCTTTAAAAAGGATGAAAGTTACTAGTGTAACAATTTGCCCCTGTCATGTAACAACTTTACCCAATTGGGGGGTAATTGATATAATTTGCAAGCCTAAACAATTGTAACAACCATGGACGTATAAACACAAGATGGACTTAGTTATTTACATAAAATTGTGAAGTCAAAATTATTTGAATAGGTCACATTCTCAGCACCTTCAACTGTTGTCACGTTTTGTTTTAAAATTTCTTACTCGCAGTAGCTGAAAATATTACTCCGTATTTTATACTCTACAGGTGCTCATCATCATATAACGGGGTCCTACGGCGATTGCCGCTTCCCGCATTTCTAGCCTCCATCTTTTCCTATCTCTCCAATCTCCCTCTTCTAAGTCTCTAGATTGCATTGCTTTTGTAATTTCTCTTCTCCAGGAATTTGGTGGTCTTCCCCTTTTCCTTCTTTCTGGCGGAACATACATTAAGGCTTTCTTTGGCCACCGCTCCTCCTCCATTCTCATCACGTGACCATACCATTGTAATTGCCTTCCTTGTATTCTATCTGAAAGAGTATCTCTAATTCCTGTACGGTTTCGTATTTCCTCATTCCTGGTTCTTTCCATTCTCGATACTCGACATGACCTTCTAAGATAATCCATTTCCACAACGTCTACTTTATCTCGTTCATTCTTTGTCATCGTCCAACATTCGGCTTACAGGTGCTATCAAGCCAAAATAATAATTTATTGGTTAGATTAATATACTTAATTGTAATCAACAAATAAAGTGTGCACATAGTGTGCATTATCATTTAATAATAGCGTATAATATAGATATCAATCAATTTATTTTATATGTAGAAGCACTAAAAACTATTTATAAATGGCAACGGTTGTTTACATTTCTCTGTCTTATGGATCTACGTCAAACTTCAAATGCTGTTCCATGTTTGTTTACTTTTTAGTAAAAGTTGTTTTTCGATATTTTGTCTGTATTTTGAGTGATATTTGTGAAAAGTGAAATAAAATAAACGAAATATTCACATCCCGATCTCTCATTTCATTTGTAAGTACATAAAATTTACATTATTTAAGATGAGGAATGAGGAAGCGTGTTTGTTTACATTTTAATAGGCGTACCATTGGGTTTATTCATGTTCATTAATGTATTGAATAAGATATAAGTTCATGAAATTAGTAGACATTTTTAAATTGTAAGTAGACATCATCTGATTAAAAAGATCTGTTTAGTACCTTTTTAAAACGTGTTTTTATACATTATTACTACTTCCAATTTCTAAAATCTGAATAATTACCCGCGAGTAAAAATTCAAGCACGCTTATGCTCATTGCGGAAGCATCACATTCTATGGAAGCTTCAAAACATTGTGTGTTAAAGGTATCTTATTGCTGTGTCCATCTATGTTTATACGTCCATGGTAACAACTAACCCGGTCTCCCCTAAACTTGAACAACGGAAAATTCATAGTGACCGGTCAATGGAAGTGATAAATTTTATTGTTCTCCTGAGAATCATAAGAAGGCAAAAATCGCTCAACTTTATAGCTTTATAGAAACTGACTTTATTTCCGATAAAATTCAAAAATTGCATACGAAAACTGTGCTCTTCACCTTTAAAACGCATTCTGATTTTTGTCGATAGGACACTTTAATCAAAAGATATCGAACTTCCATCGAGTTGATATAAATTTTATTTAAAAAATTGATTTTGACGAGCGTAACTGACATTCAAAATCGCCGTACGCTTTTAAGCCTTGTTTCTGAGGGAATGGTTCATTCTGCAGAAAAATGGTTCATAAACATTTTTATTTGAAGAAATTATCTCATCTAATTTTTTTGTTTAAAACATTTTTTTCTACGGAATATAGATTCTATATTTTATTTATATTTTGTTTTATCTATAGAATATAGATAAAACAGGGAGATGCACTTTCACCACAACTCTTCAAACTTAGCTCTGGAGCACATAATCAGAAGTGCAAGAATAGAAAAACCGAATACAGTATTTCATCGAGAAGGACCAAACTTACTACTGGCATTTGCAGACGATATAGATCTAATAGGAAACACGCGATTAAGGATAAAGGAGACTTTCGTAAGGTTTGAGAAGGAAGCAGAGAAGATGGGGCTCCAAATCAACGAAACAAGACGAAATATATGTATATGAGCCGCAATAACCAAAGCAGAAGACAGAATCGGTCAGAACATTACCATCGATGACTTTAACTTTGAGCGCGTTAGAGAATTCAAGTATCTTGGAACAACAATAACTGAAGACAATAACGGATCACAAGAAATAAAACAACAGGATTCAGGCCGGCAACAGATGTCTTTTTGCCCTCCAAAACTTAATAAATCGAAACAACTAACAAGACGTACGAAGATACAGGTCTATAAAACAATCATGCGACCCGTTGTGATGTATGGAAGGGAAACGTGGACGATGACAAAGGCAAATGAAGAGAGACTACGTGTTTGGGAAAGAAAAATCCTAAGGAAGATCTTTGGTCCGGTGCTTGATGAAGCATCAGGACAATATAGGATAAGAACTAATAAAGAGCTTGAAGAACTTTACCAGACGCCAACATCATAAAAGAAATAAAGTCCAGAAGACTCCAATGGGCAGGACACCTCCGAAGACATTCTGACGAACGAACAGTAAGACTGGTGTGGGAGGAAGTCCCAACTGGAAGGAGACCACGCGGACGCCCTCGTCTCCGGTGGCGAGATAATATAGCAGGAGACCTAAGCACTATGGGCGTGGAGAATTGGATGGAGGTTGCTCAAGACAGAAATCAGTGGAGGCATGTTGTCGAGTCGGCTAAAACCCACGAAGGGTTGTAACGCCACGGAGTAAGTAAGTAAGTAAGAATTA